>JASAMV010007174.1:0-14689 GCA_030248065.1 Rhynchonema sp. JSB1_4
AACCAATAAAAAGTGTGTCATAAATTCAGAGGCCGGTCATCTCGCGGTTATCCGGTGGTTGAGTGACGGCTTATGCATATTTGCTGTGACTTTGATAAAATACCACCAACAGCACTGGACAGGGTCGAGACGGGTCGGCTGTATAGACTTGTTGAGCCACAGCTCAAGCAGCTTGCACGGTTTGTTCAGTACCCAACCCGGGATTCAAGCATTTCTGTCGTCGCGTTGGACCAAAGAATTTTCCATCCACCGCGCAACCGGTTTAGCGCCAAGTTGAAACTGTGACGAAAAGTGCATTAAACTGTCAAAAAGTTTGACGCCTCCACCCGCTCTGTGCAGCTACATAGCATTGCTGAGCCGGCCGACAAAATTGTTTTGTGTAAGTGGGGTTTTTGCAGCTTAAGAGACTCCTTTGAATATCTGAAACAAGGCAGAACGACCGAAACCATTAACAGCGCCAAGTGGTTTCAATGGTCTCGTTTGACGCTAAAAACCGAGGCTTGAAAATGATATTACAAGGTATACATATGATCATGGTTGGGCAAAACACGTTTTTTCCAAAAGGTCGTCTTCAAAACAACGTTTTTATCTCTTCTATATGTACAAAGTAAAAATTTGTCCAAAAATTTTTGACAAGTTTTCGACAAAAAAACTAATTTTCCTTAAAAGGCAGGTCCCTTTCCTTGAAAAAATCAGCGAAATCAAGGAAATTCAGGACTTAAAAAACGAAAGCAAGCCAGTGATTTTTCAAATGAAAAAGCCGTCTCCTTTTTCCCAACCGTGGGCATCGTACCGCCAAATTTTTGTGGTCAATAGTATTCATTAAAATACGTTGGTTAAGCTGTACAAAACAACGGGTGTCTTAGATGGGGAGTTTTATTGGTCAATTTATGTATTACATGTACGTGCTGGGAACGCCTTGAGAGTTCAAGAGTTTGTTTGTTGTCTTTTGTGTGCACAGCATTTAATCAATAACAATAAATGTGCAATTCTAAGTAAATAATGTGTCTTTCCACCCCAGCACCCCCCCCGCACGCCCCACCCACCCCCCCTCACAGCTCATATTGCTTCCCCCCTTGTGTGCAATTTGTGCTTAGTTGTTAGTTCATTGATTAATTATCGTCAATTGGTTGTGAAAGTGTTAATTGTGCAATACTACGACACCGCCACCAAAGATACTGCATGTTGTTGAAGGTATATCAGTTTATTTCAGTTCAGTATCAAAGAACCCAATGACTAAATATTGTGAACGAACACAGTGTGGATTTTCATGCAACGTAATGTACACGTTGATATCATAGCGGCATATGCGCCAAGTCAAGAAAAACGATACAAAACGAGAATATTTCAAACGAACCATCAGAACCGTTCTCTATCATGGCAGTTTTTAAGTTCTCAAGTATGATAAAACATTAGATCGGGCTGAGCACGGCAACATTTCAAGCAAAAACAATCAATTTTTAGTTCTTAACATTGAAGTGCACGCGGGTCTTGCATCAAACGTGGGTTTGGTAGCACTGTTAGCAATTCAGATCGTCAACTCTTGTCGTCAGCTCCCCTTGTCGCTTGAGTTGACGAGGGTAGTTGACCATTTGAGTTGACGACGGTCCCATTAGCCCAAATGTCTTTGAATGAGAAATCCAGAGGAAAGAGACGTTGTATGTCGAGCATGAAAGAGAAGGGAATAAAGAACAAGAATGAAAATTAAACGGAAAGATGCCTATATGACAGGAACAACAATCACAAAACTCGCATCAAATAACAAGAACATTGTGCAACAAACAACATACAAACAAAAAAAGAAAAATGAATCCTAACTGATAACAATAACGTCAATCATATTATGATAATACTGCTCAGCTACCTAGGCCGCTGTCCAAGTTTTAAAAACAACACAAATAAAAAAACGAAAATTATAACAACTTCTTTCACTTTGTCAGAATCAGCTGATCAGTGCTATTAGACTAGGCTATATGGGACATAATACTTGATTTGAAACATTGCAATGTTTTGTGAGTTTATTAGTGACTAAACGACATGAAAAAATTATTTTAGGTGTAAGCAACGTGAAAATTATAATCAATGCAGGATAACTGGTAGACAAAGCAAAACACGATATCAGAACAATCAAAACTTTTCACATCGTATGGGGCCGTTTTAAATCAGTCTTGGTATCCACAACTGTCTACAATATTGACACACAACAAAAACAACAATGAAAATGACAAACGTGATACATTTGTAGATATACACAGTTTCGAGCAATTTGTTCAGGGCATGTAACTCAGAGACTGAGCTTTCGGAAATATCGTTTAGCTACAGCAGCGCACAAAGAGTCAAAGTGAGGGGCTTTGATCTCTTCCACACAAAATAAACAAATTATAGGTGTACAAAACAATTTTGTTGCCGAATCGTGATTACGCTTTGTCCTGAAAGAACAAGAATATGCTTAAAAAGCTGATCGAAGGGGAAACATTTCGTACAAACCCTGGCCAGCTAAAAACAAGCTACTGTCGCTTTGTGACCAAACAACATAAGACATTTGAAATATTTTCCTGTTTATACACACACGCACGCACAAAAGCACTAAATCGATATGTATTGTATGTACATATTTTGTGACATGCAAGATTAACCATACACGGGAACCGTTCTTTGAAAACAAATGAATCCCGACAAACACAATAATGACACGCGTATGAACAATTATAAAGCAGCGAACCCGGCACTGAAAAAAGGCAAACCAGACGGCACGGTTATTTTCAAAAATAACAGGTGTAAAATTTAAATGGCCAGCAGAATCTTTACACATCTCACACTATATAAAACCAATACAACAGTAAACCACATAAAATTTAGTGCATTCCTGGCACCTTGGCTCTTCAAAACATCACAAATTTGCAGCACGTAATTGAACTTTGTACCCATCGGCGGTTAATCTGCCCTACCAGCGACAAGCAAGTTTGCGCAATCTACAACGCATTATGTGTCTCATTGTTTAGAAATTACACACCATTGTGTGAATATAAAAGTACACGCACTTACGAGACATCCAAGTAGTAAGCCTGCTGGTACTGCTGGAGAGCAGAACGTGAACAGTGGGCAGCAGATAGATTGAATGACATGTTGTATGTATGATGGTATGCATTACACAAGAATGCATAATAAGTGCACAACGGATTAGGCTCGAACGGAAACTCAATGCTATTCACAAACAACGGGACTAACGGTGTGCAAATCGCAGAATTGCGATTTGAGTCAAAAAAATTCGCTTCTCAGCAACAGAGTGTAGAAGAGGGACATATCGGGCCACGAGTAAGAAATATTGGATTCGTGAATATTTGGGGTGGCAGGTTTGCACTCAGAGTCACACGTGCAACTTGCACAAATGTTCCAAGCTCCACGGTTCGACCAGTTCAGGCCACAAGTTATGTGGTTGGCGTTGCGCATTGTTGCTGTCCACCTTAGCTTGTCCAACATTGACCTGCATGTCGGGCATGGGATTCATGAAATTGTCTCGCTGGTTCAGGCTGTTGACCGGTTTTTGACTTGGAATCGATGTTGATGTGGTTGTCGCTGTTGTTGTGGGAGCAACATGATGTGCGTGTTGTTGTTGTTGTGTGCTGTTCGCTGCGGCCAGGTACAATTGTTTCACGAACTGATCGAGCAACGCTTGATGTTGATTGGTCAGACAGGAGTGCATCCAGTGCGCTGATTGGCTGGCGTAGGTGGTGGGCGGAGTCGGATGGAGCGGATTGGGTGGGGCTTGTTGCTGGTATTGTTGTGTGGGATCGATATCACGCGTGTAGTTGGTCTGCAAAGGGACAGAATATTTGAAGAGAGTGTCGCTGGTAAGGCTATTGAATCTTCTCGGGAGAAGAACATCCATGCAACAAATAAGAATAACTTTTGGAAAGAAACTCGCACAAAATTTCACAGCACAGTATGCCAAGATAGCGTGGACTGGATACGATTCCACCTAAGCTGATGTTTCACTGGCACAATATCAAGCACTGACCATTTGTTGATGCAGCAGTGCAATGGCAGCATCAGACGTGGTGATTGGTCGACGTGCAGTGCCATTCCGTTGGGCAGCATTGATGCCACTGGGCTGAGCTGTGGATTGCATACCAACCAAGCCAGGGTGTGTGCACGGCTTTTGGATACCTGAACAGTGAGACGGTCCTGAACTCATAAAGTTTGATTATTGGCTTGCGAAATTTATTTTTCTACCACGGACATTGGTGGGTATTGCACATTGCTCGTCTTCATATGGATGGCATAGACTTCGACAAAAGTAGGCTTAGACTTACGTATAGGCCCAGTATCACACGTTATCTACTTCTAATCAAAAGTTGACGTCAAGGTCTAGTCTAAACGTCAACACGAACCTCGATTGTTCGGTGACGCAATCGCACTGTTGTTGCTGCTGCTATTATTGGTTGACGATCGTCTCCTGTTGGCCGGACGCCAGAGTTTGTGCACATTCTGTTTGTATGTGAACAGACGACGCTTTTGTGCCAGGGTGAACGACTGAAATTGAGTCGGAATGTTTTGGCATTTATGTATTTGGCTACTTTTTTCGCAAAAACATTTGCTGACGATACAGTACATACTTCGTGATTCATGGCCCGTTCGAGAATGTAGACGAATGTCGAATACAGGTCATCGTCAGTGTTGTTGGTGGTCAACGTGTGATGCACACAATCGAGCACACGCACGAACAGCGCTGGGATGTTCTGCAATGGAATGTTGACTGGTGTGTTAATGTTTTAAAACAAGAGAAACGCGGGAGCTGGCGTACCGTCCGCGGCTCTCCCGCACCCACCCACGGGTTTGCCGCTGGCGGGTGCGGGGCGCATATGCCCGCGTGTTATACAAAGGTCACCCGCACCACCCACGTACCCCGCAGGGCACTCGGTTTTTGCGGGCCCCTACCCCAAACTTGGTACTCGGAGATCTGTACTTATAGCTGGTGTGAGACCTCAAAAATAAAAAGCAGTCATTTTAACGAATTCAAAGGACCGAACCTGATCGTGAATCATTTCCACTGGAATGTCTAGTCCATCAATGCGTGCTTGGATCGGTTCGGGTTTGCCAGGCAACGGATACTGTCGAATTGGGGTGGACAGAATTTGACGCAGTTCGTTCACAATCGGGCGAATGTTCGCTGCGTTGGACGCATCCTGAAAATATGACATCTATGATGATTTCCATTGTTTAACACACTCATTGTCCATTCTAGTGGAGCACACTCACCATCGATGGGCATGATAACCAGGGTGAGTGAGTGTCCAATCAGCACAGATCACTCCGCTGAGCTGGTGCGTGAAATTTCAGAACATCCCATGATCAGATACAGGATATCCAAAGCGGCAGGCCAGACTCTCATGACTTGTTATGATGCTCATCAATGGCAACTAAACCCAATCTGCAAATATCAAACAATTGTTCGACACCGACCTTCACGAGCACCTTCAACGTGTCAGCTCGATCTTTCAATTTCTGAATCGAGAATATCAGTTTTTTCCTGGCGCCTTTCGTGATGCCCTGTTTTTCCAACTGCTCGTCCGTCAATTGCAGCATTTGGTCGTAGTCAAGCGATTGGAACAACGACGTGTATTTGTGCAGACGCAGGGACTTCAGCCATGACGGCACGTCTGAGCATAGGGGTCAGGCTTGACCTCGGCTAAGCAGATGCCTCAGGTTATATCTCGTATTATACCTGGCAGCACCACTGATTCATACGCTGCATATCGCTTATATCATTTATCGAGCTATCCAGCCATGTACGACTGTCCGACCGAGAAATTTACACTGACGATGACCGGATACGCCACCTGAATGTCTGAGGACGGGACGGGCACGACATCATGACATCCCGTTCAATGCAAAACGTGCAAGGCGTTTACGACCTGTTTTCACCGATGCGGCGATGCACCGGGTCATCGTCAAGGCGAATCCGCCAGACCCCAACCTTTCATGCCACTATTCGGCTCAGCAAACACATTTCTGCCCGGCTCAGCACGTGGCCATGCGCTGCCAATGTTGTTGTGCGCATTGTTCGGTTGCCAATGGCTGACTTGTGGCTTACACGGTGATGTTTCACTGCTGCTACCACTGGTGTGCGACCATGGAGTGCTGTGCGATGACATACTGGGTGCACCTGCAAACGGGGAAGGACTGATGGCTCAAGCTTACACGGTTCAGGTCAGTGTATCGCCGATCAAAGTCACCGTGAACCCGGATCGGATCAGATGCGCCACAAAATTCTGCGAGCACCGCAAAAGTGGTCGATATTGCTTCTCAGATCGCCCCTAGGTACATGATCAAAATTAGTGGCGTTCGTAAATCTAGTAAAGAAACTGCATAATTTGGCCCAGATACAATGGATCTGATCCGATCATCAAGTTTGATACTGATTTCAAAACTGTGAGGGATGCTTGGGACATCCTATGGAACACAATTAAACAGCGGCGTTATTTCAGATTGTCCGTAACATTGACGAGATGGTTCACAATAAAACGGGAACCGGGAGACGTACCTTGACCACTGTTTTCGTTTGTGGCAGTTTCAGCAGCGAACAGACATTTGCGCACGCCGGCTATGGCTGCAGCATCCGGTGTTGTGGTGTACTGTTGTTGACTGACAGTGTTATTATTGTTGTTCCATGGAGTAATTGTGGTTGCACTGGTGTTGTTCTGATGTTGTTGTTGTTGTTGTTGCTTGGGAGTGTTGTTGTTGCCGAGCTGTTGTTGTGTTCCGAACCATCCAACAAGACTCTCGCCAGATGGGGAAGTCTCTGGAAACAAATGTTGGATTATGGTATCTAGTACATATGTACGTGACAGCACGTAAATATTGTTTTATAAGGTTTGACCCCTAAGTGACCTTCTGTTTGAGTAACAGCTGCAGACAGATTTGCCAGCAACTCCGGCTGAGGTTCTGGCTAAAAGCAACATAACTTTGATTGATTTAGTGTGATTGGATGCGCATAAACCAAGATGAATCGGGTTAGATGTGGCGTGCATCTGTCAATCAAAGTTAGTTGTTTATGACTAAGCGTAAAAGAGTCCAGCTTAAAAAGTTGCTGTCCGGAAAGACCACAAAAACAAGAGAGGCACACACTCACAGAGTACTGTAGGTCAGTAATGCACATTGCCTACACATATACAGTACATTGTGGTACCCTTTACCGGGTTGATGGGTTCACCAATCTCACAAAAAAAGCAAAAACCAAAGTGACTCACCAATAGCATGCAGACTTGTGGGACTTGCATTGCTTGACGTTGAACAACCACTATCGCCTGCACTCCAGATGCATGCGGGTTCTGCAATGAAATATCACTTATGTGGCACCGATGGGCATGATAACAAGATAAAGACAATTGATGGCAGAAAAACTCAAACCCCTACAACGTGCTAAAGGTCTTCCCTTATGCCCACCTTTATGTTTCAGGGACGAAGCTGCACGCGCTTCAGCGGCACGGCGCATGGCTTCAGTGTACATTTCGTTAGACCAAACATTTGACTCTGTTGGTGTTGTTGTTGTGTGCTGTTCTTCTTGCCGTTGTTGTTGAACAACATTGTTGTTCAACTGTTGTTGTTGTGTTCGATTCTCTTTGTCATGCAAAGCCAGTCCAGTGATGTACAACGCCAGATGGTTGTCCAGCTGTTTGCTGTTGCCTGATTCAGGTTTGGGCGCCACTTCAAACAGGCTAGGTGCGCGTGTCGAATCGATGCCGGCACTGCAGTTGAGCATTGTTGCGCACCAATTCAAATGTTCGGATCGATAATATGATGTTATTATTGAGCAGTAATCATAGGCCTGAATTAAGAAATGACAGATTTGAGTTTTTGTTGAACAAATCAGGAACATCAACGAGTATGAGGGCCCTACCACCACTACGTATGAGCCCTGTAAGCGAGACAAGAGGATGGTTTCAGTGCGTGCTGAGAGTTAATCGTTTCAAACAAATAAAATACAGCATCTGGGTTAGTTCCAGGTAATCTTGTTGAAAATCTAAGAGCAAGATATGCAGCTATAATTCGTATTTTTCAGCCGAAACAAAGCAACACCAGTAAAGGACAAGTTGAGCGACACAAAAATGTCAGTGTCTGATGTTCTGCTGCAAATAACATGATTTTGTGTCGCGCTGTGTCGTATTCTCACATTTTCGAAGCGGCGCGTATACAGACAGACGTCGGTACACCAAGACATCGTCAGTGTTACACCAAGCCCAAAACGGCCGATAAAGATGACAAACAATGATAGGGATCGAGGATAAAAGCAATCACCTTTACAATTTTACGGCAGGATAACATCGTCCCAACTGCACTACGGACGACATATATGAGCAGCAAAGATGGACCAAAACGTCAGAACTCAAATGCCAAAACAGACGCGCGAGGCGCCCAAAAAAGCGCACATAACAACTAGCACCTGATTGATTGAAGCAACATCGCGCAATTTGGGCGTGGAGCTCGAATATTATGGGTGCAGTGGCCTGAGAAATTCCAAATACACCGATGAAAAATACAACAAGGGAAATTCTGGATAATGACACATTTATTTCGAAATTTCGGCCACGTGTAACGAATACATTACCATGGAACGGTGTAGGACCAAATGTGCAATATCATAGAAATTTCGCAACTTCTAGGTTGAAAGCGTTTGGTTTGTTCTCGAATTTATGTTAAAAACGGAAATGATTATTACTTTAGCTACATGCCCATACGACACTGCAAAGTGTTGGCCAGTTACATGTTTCTGCCGTCGCGTTACTGTCTGGATGAAAAAACTTCATAACTTGCAAAGTTTGGGGCAAGAAACAAAAATTTCGGGCCAAAGACGGTTCAAGCGTTTCCAGCAGTTTGCCAACAAGAGAGTTCATAAAAAGTGAAAGTGAAACAAGTGTCGAGTTTATGGTGGCTCAACAATGGTTCTGTTCCGAATCCAAAGTTCGGGTTCTGAACAACTGAACAAGCAATGTCTTGCGAAAGAAAACCACTTTCGTTTTTGTGACAAGATTGGAGAACAACATAATGTAGAGTGGTGTCGAAGCCACAAGTTTGCGTCGAATTAGACGATTCATCAACCTTGTTCCCGTAACTTGCACAATCACAAAAACAGTTGTCCGCATTTGACTGACTGAGTGTGCTCTATCGCTGCTCCGTGGTTTTTTTGTCGAAAACTTTAGTGAATGAAAACTGGGATGTGAATTTTTCAAGGCTTTGTTGGCAAAATTTTGCTCAATCCAATGCTTCAATTAGCATAAAGCTGTTCGGATAATAGTGTTTTAAAATAAAAACTGTTTTGGGATTAAACTTTAAGAAAGCTATTGTTAATTTTTTTGTCGCACAATGCAGACGCAACCGCGCTTCATTTTAGTTCTGGGTGGAACCCAGACAAAATTAATGTTCAAAAGTTGCCGAAAAAAAAATTATACGGCTTTGGTTCACCAGCCGCCACATCAGTTCCTTGTTCAACAAGAGTTTCGGTTCAAAATGTCACGTGAAAAAATGTACCTTAGTTATTCTCAATTAGGCAGTTATACATGTTTCGAAACCTGACACTTCTAATTTCAGCAAAAAATACCCATGCGCCACTTGCCCGAAAGACGAGCACGGTGCAAAACGCAATAAGACGACGGAAATTTACGAGCTTGGCACACGCGCGCGTGGTGCTTTCGTGCAAGATGAATGGAAGTGCTTAGAGCTTGGGGCAGTTAGGTAACTAAACGTTCGTATATCAATTCTGGGCATTTATTTTTCGGTAATTCGGAACATGCACAAAAATCTGCCAAAATAACCGTACGAACAGATTAATTACACTGGAGCTGATATGTCACTGCTTGTATAAGTATAAATTATGAAAGGTGCAGGCAGTGACCATTGGCGCTCTTTCAAATGGCCATAAGAATACGACAGGCTGACAACGTAAAATTGCACAACTTTCTGTTAGGCCGCATTCACAATGCAGCGCGTTAGCGTGTTAGCGTGTTGCTGATTAGCGTGCACGCTTTTTCCGCGCGCTTTTGCATTCACAATGGAAAATTGAAAAAGCGCGTTAGCGTGCACGCTTCTCAGCGGCACGCTAATGCGCTAACGCGCTAACGCGCTAATCAGCAAAACGCGTTTGCATTCACAATGGCCGTTTGTCCCCGGATGGAGCTTGTTTGCGCTCGCAATACACGTAGTTCAAGTTTAGGTGAAAATGTGATTTTAACTCATCTTTTTCTTTCAGATGTTGTGTGTTTTCTTTCTCTGTTCAATAAATGACAAGTTTAACATTTCAAGCTTCCGATTACTGTTTCATTGGATTGCAGCTCTTTTCAAATAGTAGCAGAAGTGTGGACACCGTGTATCACGCAAAATGGCATGAAAACAGGCCGAAACGAGCACATTGAATCACAAATGCCATCAGTCCGTGTCCACGTCCGATTCGCCACTGGAATCGGAGAAGATTGGTTCAGTTCCCTTTACTTTGTCCCATTGCCACGGCACCGCACCGGCTTTCGACATGAAGTAATCAGCGTACAGGTCACGCACGCGACTGGCAGCAGTTGACGAACGATTGCGTTGCGTTGGGTAGATACACATGCACGCTTTGTTCAGCATTATCAAATATTCATGGCATCTGACAGTAGCTCATTGGACATGATTTGATGCGATTGTGCGCGCCCGAAAAGTAGTGTATCAACTGTGTGATGCTGTTCTATATTTCAGAAAAATAAAATCATGATCATCTATAGTTGAAGAAAGGAGTAGTGCGATGGATTGTGGTGCAGGCTTCGTTCAACAGTAAAATTAGACGTTCAACGTTTCAAAAACCGCCACAAATCTTTTCCTGATTATTGAGAAAGATACGTATTTTGGAAATGGACCCGATAATCGATAAAAATAGCTGCCGATTAGCACAAAAAAATCACAAAACAATCACAACAGCTTTGTTTTCACATTCTTCATGGTTTGACAGATGTTTTCAAAGCAAATTATAGCCTTCGGAACATGAGTCTCCAGTGCTGACGCGCAAAAAAATAGAACCAGTCCTAATCGTGAAAAGCGCGTTAGCGTGCACGCTAACGCGCCAACGCGCTAATCAGCTTTGCATTGTGAATGCAAAAGCGCGTTGCGCATCTGCGCGTTAGCGTGCGAGAAAAGTTGCTCGCACGCTAACGCGCTAACGCGCTAATCAGCTTTTTCCATTGTGAATGCAAAAGCGTGCGCATCTCGCACGCTAACGCGCTAACACGCTAACGCGCTTGCATTGTGAATGCGGCCTTACAGCGACCAGAAAACAGACGTCACACAGTCAGCCGGCTGAGTGAAATATACCGTTGTACATCAAGAATGCAGCAACAACTGTGTAGTGTGTGAGCACTTTCACAGAAGGACCACAGAGGCTTGCTGGGTACAGAGCTGGTGTTGTTCGGCTTTAAAGTGTCATTAATTTTTGATTGGAGTGATTAAAAGCGAGATATGGAATTTTATGAATGAGCAGTTCAGTTAGTTGCTGACGACGACCTGTCGTTGTGAATGCCGTTTAATGCGCAACTTATACCTACTGAGAGTTCACAAACAACACCAAAATTCCAACGGCTACTGAAACAGAGGACGATTAAGAAATGGGCACCCAACCCCGCGTAATTGTTTTTCACACATGGTGATCTATCACAATAAATCAATAACCAACCACGAACAATGACTGACACCTGTCAGCGACACATCTCGGGCGCGGGCAAAACTAACGTTGCTCCATTCGTGTGGAAAAATTTTGCTGATTTTTTTGCACGAGAAAGCTTCGGGGGATGAAACAATGGTAATAACGATTGCCGTGATGAGAAATTATGAAAGACGGCTTTTATGTAAGTTGTGCGCTTGCTGTTGTTTTAAACATATCGCACCACGAAAAAGTTGGAGCCGCAGTTCAGATGATCTTCAAAATTTCCAACTCGCAACTTTTTTAATTTTTAAAAAGTGTGTCTGCCAACCCTATGTCTTTTGGAAACGACGAAAATGGATTATCACCCGTGTTCGAACGAGATCTCTTATCGAGATCGAGATCTCGAGCTTTTCTTATCGAGACCGAGATCGAGGTTGCTTATCGAGACCTACAGCTGTCACTTACAGCTGCTTGACGGTAAATATCGTTTGTTGCGCGAGTATAAGTACCAGTTTTACAGAAGTGTGCGTTTGTGCTAATCCTGAGTTTGTGGTTGATCCAAGCATTACCTACTGTAGCCCTTAGTCAAACCTTGAACCAATAAAAACGCTAATCGACCTCGATCTGCCCCTGATGGTTTCGGTTTCACACGTTGGGTAAAGGAGACGGAAATAGTGTCACTCTGTACACAATCGTCTGCGTTAAGTTGTGTTGTGCACGAGTCATATGAGTGCCCAATCGAGAGAAACTTCTTGAGACAAATTTTGGTGGCCCAACTACAGTAACCGTCATGTGATGTTTCGGTGCGATAATGCCATACCCAAAACAGTCCATCTTGATCTCGAAACTTCCTAACGAGATCTCGAGATGGCGAATAAATTTTTTCGAGATCGAGACAAGATTGAGATCTCGAACACTTTCACATTCAAGATCGAGATCGAGATCTTGGAGCCAAAATACCTTCGAGATCGAGATCTCGTTCGAACACTAATTATTACAGTTGTGTGAGAATGGGGCACTCGCGCTGGATAATTTTGCACGTGGGTTTAGTTTTGCTACCCCGAAGCACACGACGTCCAGAAAGAAATCACGGACATCTACAACTTTATAAAATTCGCTTTCGGCACCGTAGGTACACTAGTCAGAGGGTGAGTTGTAGCTTTTTGTAAGTATCTGGCTTTAGCTAGCTAGAATCTGAAATAGGTACACAACAGGAACTAGAAAAGAAGCACACCTTTAGAATAAAACACTTTAATTCAATTCAATAGCCTTTCGATTATGTTTTGGGGCGTGCTTGTGCATAAACCAGCGTTACTGGGAATTGTACACAATGGAGCAAGAAAATAACAATAAAAGCTTGAAGGCACAGAACATTCTGTTTCATTTCCAGCTTGTTCACCAAAAACCCTGTTCTGTTTCCTATATAAAACCCAAGGGTAGTATGTACAACAAGTATAAGACCAAGAAAATACATACATAGTTTTGATAAGATAACCAGCTGACGCCCTATTGAACAGGTGAAAAAAGGCACGCGAAACGCTGCGCTCGGTATTCCACTAGCTGCAGTCCGCGTGACATTTGTCAAATTTAAGCTAAGATGATTTTATCAGCATTTTATTCAAATATTGCAAACAGTTCGCGTGCGTTGCATAGCCGTCTGCGTCACCAAGTTGTCGCAAGTTACGCAACCATGCGCATCGCATTGGGGTTACATTATGGTATGTACATACATACGGTGATCCGTATAACACCGCCTACTTACTACAAAAACAGGAAAACATATGATAGGCACGCTTCAAATGACGTTTGATAGACCCCGTTTTGCTATTGGACGTCACAAACTCTCCCAACATTTTCGAAATGGAATTTTTTAGACAACGCGCCCACAAAAATTTCGACATGAACATATACGGGCGCATAAAAGGGAGCAAAATCCAAAGCAACGCCCAACTAGAACTACTGTATTGTGACAAAAATAATAAATACACAAAATGAAAATAAACGTTTGTGGTCGGCAGTTTTCCGAAAAACTGGTTTCCGAAAAGTTTAGTTTGACAAAATGTGGTCTGCTTGACCAATCGATCCAAAATTATCGGTCGAAAAAAGAGCAGATGGTGGTGGTGGATCCGCGAGTGCGTATAAGCTCCAACGCGCCAGAATTGAATACACTGAAATGAACTAACGAACACACGAAAACTAAAACTGCTACATGTTTACGTGTGTGAGTCGAGCAATGACTGCTATAGTACTTTTTATCACTTGTTTTCAGAAACCGGTCAAATGATGTTCTATCATTATCAGGAAACGGCATTATGCAGAGCAGATTGGCCGTAATAAATTATAAACGTCTCACGATTTTACAAAAAACAACAACAACAATGACACAAAGCTCATCATGGTATAAATTGTTCTATCAGGAACTTTCCATTCGACCCGCCGTTTTCACTGGGAACCACTGTTATGTTGTACAGGCAGTGTGACTGTTGGAGTGCTGTGGCTAAAGGTGTACATACACTGTATATTTCTCGGTGCAGGAGCCGTCATGAGTGGTGATAAAAAAGCAACAAACATGAGTAGTCTACAGTATACCTGGTGTGTAATTCAAGTCAAAATCACGAGATCGGTTACACCAGATACGCACTGTGGGTCCGTAAACATGTTTTCGGCGCCGCGAAATACGATACATACATACTGTACGTGTGAATAACGAACACAATTTGGGCAGGTCAAAGCAGTCATTGACTTTTTGCCTGCCTACAATAATCAGATTTTCAAACAACATTTGAAATTGGCTGTTCAAAAAGTTACAAAAGAATGAAATGACATGTCAAAGAAGTGACGTTACAATATTGTGGTGGCTCACGGAGAAAACATGGAAAATTTAAGTATGCATTACACTGGGTTATCGTTGTCTTTCTCATTAAAAATTACCCAGCTGGTGGAACTTCCAGAGCTCAGCTCATTACATCATTCACCACATACGCGATATTCAGGTCAAATACAGAGCAACGCTAATGATCACCA
>JASAMV010007175.1:0-12526 GCA_030248065.1 Rhynchonema sp. JSB1_4
CGGATAATATTTTAGTATATAAAAAAGTCGCAATAAATATATCGTCTCTATTACTGATGGTTACCAGCAGTATTATGCATGAAAGAGCCGAAAGTGATTCAGCATGAGATAAATAGATGGTAGATTCTTTTGCGATTTTCTCTCATTTATACGTTGTATAGGTACAGGTAGACACATTTTTGCCGCAAACAACCAATACCCAGATACAGTAATGTCAAGGCCAAGATCCGTACTGTACATCGCTAACACACACACTTTCACTATATCAAGGCGATATCTGATGAAATTAAGTGGATATAGTGCGCTTGTTAGATGGATATGGGACAACAATTGCTTTTTGGAGCAGAGTTTTTTTCGCAATATGCAAAAATATAATTCAGTGGACATTTGCTAATTCGATTGTTACCAAATCTAAATTTTTATCTAAACCTGATGAGTAAATAGCTTCATAGTTCCACTACTGATATCAGCCTAACAGATTGTGAGCAAAGTTCATGACCCCCTGATTGGCAGGGATAAATAGGAAAAACACGAGATATTTTTGATGTACACACTGTGAACTCCCTGTGTATTATGAAACTGTCTGACACTTTTTGAAAAAAAAACGTACATTTTCCGAAAAAAATTGGTTCTGCAGTGAGGGCAGTTGATCGGATAAACTTGGTCATTCAGCCTTGGAAATACAGGGAGTTTAGAGCTGTAATATAGAAGGCGCACAAGTGGCACTTGCTATGAGTGCGTTTTCGTTCATATCATAGTGAGCTTGAGACACAGAACAGACATAAAGAATTAATTGCATCCATTAAATATAAAGTGGACAAAGTCATATACAGTAATTGAGTGGGTTATGCATGATGACGATTGATGAAAACGACTGAGTTTTGTGATGGAAGATGACCGCCAGATCTATGTATATGTGGCCATAAATTACGACAGCAAGAGAAACATAAGCCATAAATTACGACAGAAACAGAAAAATAATTGCCGGAGTTCTTGCAATGACAGCCTCCCTTGAACACACACACACTCCCGGTTCTGAACGTATCCCCTTATGTACACATCGGCTTGTGTTCCAGTTGGCAGCAAGAATTTCCTACTTATTTTTTTCCTGGTTATTCATGAAAAATACACCTAAAGTCAAATATAGCCAATTTTTGCGACTTTTGCGTGATAGAGTCTGCTGTGATGCCTTTCGAGACAACAATCAGTTATGAAATATTCAATACACTATGTAGGTAAATAATTTCGAGAAGGGGTCCAAGCCTGAGTTGAAGCTTGTTTCGAAAACCGGAATGGAGATTTAACTGGAAACGGTTCTACTCACAGCCCGCGGGTAGTATTTGGGAAAAAATACATAATTTAGAAAAGACTAGACGGGATCCGTGCCTACGGCCCGGCTACAGCGCCGCGCCCGTGCCGTGCCAACCCCGCCCCCGAAATCCCGTTAGCCCACCCAAAGCTATATCCGTGAAAATTGACCCGTCCGCACCTCCGAGGGAGGGGGCTACAGACACACACACATACGTCTTCCTATTTTAGTAGTATAGATTATTGTCCACCATCTGATTTTTCCACCGTTTTCCAATTGGGGCTCCGGGACGCCCAGTGGAAAACTGCGGTGTGGCTGTCAAATACCTACAAGCGGACAAAAGTGATTATAATCGAATGGGGGCATCCGTAACGACAATTGATGAAAGCGATTCCGTCCTGATGCAAGGTGTCCTCCACATCTAACCATAATCTAGGGCAGAAAGGGAAAACAAACCCAAATAGAAAATTAAAAAAAATAATCAAAATTTTTCTCACCTCTGACGCAAGCGGGCATTTGACAAGCGAACGGCAAGAGCAGATTACACACTGATAATGCCCACGGGTACAGATTGTCTGTTGTGGTCTCCTTGGCCAGAGACATCTGTAAAGGCATATTCCGTGTATAATTTTGCGATTTTAGTGTTTTTTTTTAAATTTTTTGTTCGGTTTTGTTGATTTTCAGTTCTTTTAGGCATATGTGTATTCGTGCCAGATTGGTTTGAGCGAGCAACTGCTTTAGTCGTTCACGCGTGAAACATAAGCTCACTGAGAGCGCTGAGCGTGCACTGTTTTATGTGCGCATATGTTTCGTGAAAAAAAAGCACACTGAACTTTTCTGAATGATTTCTGGGTCATAACCACCAGGTATACTGTAGGGACGAAATTATGCACAACGTTACTGTAAACACTTCATTTTTCCCAAACTGATGCTTCAAGGAGAGTTAAAGGAGTTTTCCATAAAGAGCCCCTCCCCCGAATAGAGCCCTCCGACGGCTTTATTCGGAAACGTTTCCAAATAAAGCCCTGGGAACTCTATTTGGTATAAAACGTTTTTCCGTACTGCAGGTTTTCTTCACAAAAAAGGCCTTTTCCCGTTTTTTTCAGCCGAAACTGCTCTAATTTCGAAGTTCGCCTACTTTGAAATGCACATAAAGTGATTGTGAAAGCAATCAATAACGTTAGCGCTGATCTACAGTTATGAGAAAAACGTGCCCATAAACCCGGAGCACTCTCTTCGGAAGCGATTCCGAAGTGCCACGGGGGGTTCTAGATGGGTAAAATGTTTGAAACAAAAAACGGCCGATTTTCCATCTTTTTTCCGAATGGAGTTCCGGGGGCTTCATATGGAGAACTCCGGTAGTATGAAGCCTCAAAACCTCTCAGTTTTCATTCATTGCTCACGTCTGGGATCGAGCTCGCGGCAGAACTCCCACGTTTCCGCACCACAACGTGTCACAATGGTCATGATAAACAACACTCACACTTGCACAAGCGCCCTCACTGAAGTCCGGCTGTCCCATATCCCAGAAGCCGGCGTAACGGGACACCACTCTGCCGTCGCTCCAGATAAGGATTGGCTGCGAATCCTGCGGCTTCTGTGAAACCAGACCTGAAATATATGTATGTTTCCAGATTTTTTTAAATTTTTTGTGTTTTTTCTTGTTGTGGACTTTCGCGACCGAAAGAAAGCGCAAAATACACGCATCTCTTGGCAGCTCGGTTTTACCCAGTCCCCGATACATTTGTTGTTCATTTCTATTCTTATGATGGATTTTGCTGCAGACACTCTGGAGCCTGCAAATGTCCTGTCGTGCTACAATGAGACATTATTACGGATTTTAATCCCGGGTAATTTGGCACGCAAAGGTAACGGCTCGCCGATACAAAACCGCACAAAATCACGTGCGAGAGACGTATTGAACAAACACGCACAAAAGAAAAGTGCACATGCGTTGTTTCCCTTTCAACTCACGTGTAACCATGCTTGTGCGCGACCTTGGAACAATAAAATATATTCGGAGAAATAAATAGAATATATTTTCCTGGATTACAGGAGAAGAAAAGAAAAACACGGGGTAATATTGTGATTGCAAATATTTGGAATACATGCAAACTTAAGGAATCAGCTGTGCGCGTGTTGTAGCAGGTGAAAACAAGAACCGCAAACAAAAAACAGGGTTCTCTTTCTAGGTACAAAAAGAGAGAAAATCATTGCCTTACCAATCCACATGTTGGGGTATTCGGTGGTTCGAAGCTGATTTCTGGCCAATCGACCCACGAAATCGTTGTCCATTGAGTCCTCAATTTTTACCAATTGACTGCCGTACCTGAAAACCGGCTCAAATTTTAGGCCTGAACATTTAGGCAAAAGTCTTCGTACGGGTAGGGGTAATACTTTGTCACACTGGTGTAACAAAGAAACCTGGATCGTGCGGGCTTCAAACAGCTGTTCACATTAGATCCCTGGGTAGGGAGGAGTCCAGAAATTGAGCTCGCCTGGACTCTGGTGCGTGGCGAGTGAATAAAAGCGCATTGGCAAAAATGCTGTATATGGCCAGTTGGTTCGGTATAGTAAATCAGATCTACCTATCCCTGATTCATGAAGGTAGCCCCATCTGATATGTACCTGCTGCACACAGCGAGCGCCTGTGGCCAAGAGCGTCTCATCGAGTATATCCTGTAGCAGTTGGCACCCCTGATCTCCCAACCATCGGGACACTGTAACATCACGTTGGTGAGCCTGTACTCGGGCTTGTTCGGAGAGGAGCCGGGCTTGCTGAATAGCGCCTGGAAAGACAAGGCATTCGGGTACTTATGATGCTGGTTTGGAGAGTTTTGATACGCTATGTGCAAATTAACATGAATGATGACGGCGGAACGCAAGTAAGAGCCGAAACAATTCGTACACATAGAAGATTGGTTCCAAACAGAGCAAATTTTGGAGACAGCTTTGTAATTTTGTGCGCTCAGTTTTTGTAGTCGAGCGATGTCACCAAGCACGCGCATTGAGTGATATCGAACTTGGTGATCGGATCGGGCCGGTCCTGCCTTGGTCACGCGATTTTTTTGGAAATTTAGTGATGCCACTAACATCGTCCAGCTTAAAGGTGCTGGTTAACAACCCTTCGACCGCGCTTGATTTTGGGGGTAGAATATATAAACAAAGTTTGGACATCGTGGTGCTCGACCTCAATCTGGCGAGCCGATTGGTTGCTTCCTGATGTTTCACGGCCACGTTGAAGTTTGCCCCTGGTAAAAAAACCGAAAAAATTTGCAACGCTGCTATGACACGAATAAGCTGTTTCAAAGTTTGATACTGGAGTGACAGCAACCTCCAACATTGTGGCAAAAACCGCAATGCACAATAGCTATTGAAACGTCCGCATTGTTGAATAAAAAGATAAAAGATTTCAGAAACCTGGCCATTTTTTGTTACGATTTTGTACTCGTATAATTTTAAGCATCTGTGGTGAACGAAATAAGTTGTCAATTACAAATAAAAATCCTCTAATTATCAAGTTCCTTGTTTGTGCTTCCCAGTTTTCAAAACCCTACACAGCTCACACAATGTTTACTACAACATGCGCAAGGCAGCCATTCTCTCAGCGCACACACAACGACAACACACAGCCAGCACAGCGACAACACAGCAATGTTTCACAGCTGGCAAACTTTGTGTGTGTGCGCATTGGAAAGGCTGCCTTGCGCATGTTGTGGTAAACATTGTGTGAGCTGTGTAAGGTTTTGAAAACTGGGAAGCACAAACATGGGACTTGATAAATAGAGGATTTTTCTTTGTAATTGACAACTTATTTCGTTCACCACAGATGCTTAAAATTATACGAGTACAAAATCGTAACAAAAAATGACCAGGTTTCTGAAACCTTTTATTTTTTTATTCAACAATGCGGGCGTTTCAATAGCTATTGTGCATTGCGGTTTTCGGCACACTGTTGGAGGTTGCTGTCACTCAAGTATCAAACTTTGAAACAGCCTATTCGTGTCACAGCAGCATTTCAAATTTTTTCGGTTTTTTTTCACCAAGGGCAAACTTCAACGTGGCCGTGAAACATCAGCAAGCAACCAATCGGCTCACCAGATTAGGGTCGAGTAGCACGATGGCCAAACTTTGTTTATATGCACTACCCCTCAAGATCAAGCGCGGTCGAAGAGTTGTTGACCAGCACCTTTAAAGGATGTACCCTCGACTTAAAGCTGCTGGTCAACAACCCTTCGACCGCGCTTGATCTAGGGGGTAGAATATATAAACAAAGTTTGGACATCGTGTTACTCGACCCTAATCTGGCGAGCCGATTGGTTGCTTCCTGATGTTTCACGGCCACGTTGAAGTTTGCCCCTGATGAAAAAAACCGAAAAAATTTGAAACGCTGCTGTGACACGAATAGGCTGTTTCAAAGTTTGATACTAATGTGACAGCAACCTCCAACATTGTGGCAAAAACCGCAATGCACAACAGCTATTGAAACGTCCGCATTGTTGAATAAAAAATTAAAGATTTCAGAAACCTGGTCATTTTTTGCTAGGATTTTCTACACGGGTTATTTTAAGCATCTGTGGTTAATGAAATAAGTTGTCAATTACAAATAAAAATCCTCTAATTATCAAGTTCCTTGTTTGTGCTTCCCAGTTTTCAAAACCCTACACAGCTCACACAATGTTTACCACAACATGCGCAAGCAGCCATTCTCAAAGCGCACACACAACGACAATACACAGCCGGCACAGCGATAACACAGCAATGTTTCACAGCTGGCCAGCTTTGTGTGTGTGCGCATTGGAAAGGCTGCCTTGCGCATGTTGTGGTAAACATTGTGTGAGCTGTGTAGGGTTTTGAAAACTGGGAAGCACAAACAAGGAACTTGATAATTAGAGGATTTTTATTTGTAACTGACAACTTATTTCATTTACCACAGAAGCTTAAAATTACACGAGTAGAAAATCCTAGCAAAAAATGACCAGGTTTCTGATATCTTTTATTTTTTATTCAACAATGCGGACGTTTCAATAGCTATTGTGCATTGCGGGTTTTGCCACAATGTTGGAGGTTGCTGTCACTTCAGTATCAAGCTTTGAAACAGCCTATTCGTGTCACAGCAGCGTTTCAAATTTTTTCGGTTTTTTCACCAGGTGCAAACTTCAACGTGGCCGTGAAACATCAGGAAGCAACCAATCGGCTGGCCAGATTAGGGTCGAGTAACACGATGTCCAAACTTTGTTTATATATACTACCCCCCGTTTATATATACTACGATCAAACGCGGTCGAAGGGTTGTTGACCAGCACCTTTAAAAGGAGTAGCTTTTGAGCTGAACGAAATTAGTGGGTCCAGTAAATTTCTTCGCGCAAGAATCACGCGTTACCAAGACAAGTGCGCATTTCCGATCAGATCACAGAGCTTGATGTTGCTGACTGCTTTGAAGCGACGCTCATGCGCATTGACGATGACCTGGTGCACCTTTCATCCTTTTGTGTACCCTTTTTCTCTGTTTTTCCCGTTTTTCCCGTTCCCCGTTTTTCTGAATCGTGGGTAAGGCTTCAGAACGCAGCACATCTTTGCAGCTGCTCTGGGCATTCTTAGCGATCCAGTGTGCAATTGAAAGTTTTAAGGGCAGTATAATTGATTGGCAGCCTGAACAAACTTGGTATATAATAATCGGGGAAATGTTTTGCATCATGCGTAAAAGAAGTGGACAATTGCGGATACTATTCCGCAAAAGTAAAAGATCACAAAGCAGCTAGCTGGGAATTCAATACCCAAGTCAACATTTCTAATGCCCTAGTCTACGTTTCTTGAAAAAATGGCCGCGGACGATGAACGCCGCCGTCAACAATCAATGATGTGATGCCTTTAATTATTGATATCTTTACGGGATAAGCGCCACCTGGCAACTGAAAAAACATCCAATCATCTGCTTCTTTTCCGCATGAAGCAAAACATTTATCCGTTTGTTTGTTTGTTTGGTCAGGCCAATCGTAACCGGGAACATCTATTTTCGTTGGACATAAGAAAGTTTGTCTAAAATTAACTGAAGAAAGAAGAAGAAAGAACAGTTAAAATTAAAAGAGGCGAACCACGTAAAAACTTACATCTCTGGCCTGCGCGACTGTGTTGAGCAAAAATATGGCAGCTGCTATTGTGACGACCAGTTTCGGTCGGTATAAAGTGTCCAGTCCCATTGCGATATGGGCTCAAAAGGTTCGACCTTCCTCGTTTGACAGCCGAACTTTGACGTTTGGAATATACGTCTTATGGCCAAATTAGTTGACAGTTTGTTGAGTTGTCAGTTTCAGTGCTTTTTTAGTTTGAAAATATCCGATTTAAATTCGACAATTTTTATGAGCTGCGCCAAGCCAAGAGTGTGCTGTATGGTGTGTCACACGATTTTCAGATGGGTATGATTGTTTTTGATGTTGTCGAGATAATTACAGTTGCGTCACAGTGACTCCAAAGACGCTGCGATTGCAAAATGGGTTGTGAAAATATACCGTTCGCCGATGTTAATATAATTTTGCAGTGATTCAACGTGTGCCCGCGTCTCTGATAGTTGTTTGTTTGGCCGCACACAGCCGTCTACCGTCGCGCGCCGGTTTATATTGCTCTTTTTCTAAAATTACGAATAATAATTATTTTTTGGATTATGTGTTCCAGACAGACATTATCATGCATGGAAACTCCGAAATTAATAACAAAAATATAAATCCAGCGTCCTTCCAAAAACAATTGGAAACAATTATGCGCAATATAACTCGCGCGGCTACGATAACAATCGCATATAGAAAGCACGTCAAATTACCAATACGGATTAGAATTTATCTTGATTTTTCAAGGCAAGGTGACATTCATGACACATACGATATCATTCCGTCACAAAAATATGTGCGTATCGCGCTGAGAAAAATCTGTGAAAGTCGAAACAGAAGTCAGAAATCATTCACATGCAAACATGAGCAACGACATCAGTGACAATGATACCAGTACCAAACAGAAGTCCTTGCGAGCGTCAAAAAGCAAAAAAGACAAAAAATTGACTGCAAATCATATTCAGCCAATGTCTTTTCAGTTGGAGGTTGTTGGATATTGTATTACAGGGACCAAATTATTTGCTGCCTGTTTACGTGTTGGAACAAATGCAGCAGGTAAAGGCAAACTACGCCAACACAAGCCCGATTTCGAAGGTGGTGTGTAAATCAGAGCGAATAGAAAGAGAAAACCATCATCATGCTCAAGTTTGTATTCTTTAACGTGTAACATTTCCCAAATCAGCAGCCACGCATGAATGTTTCACGAATCTGCCAGCTGCGAAATCGGGCTCGTGGTTTGCCTTTATGTATATGTACCTATGCAGTCCCATATAATGGAAACGGATTCCGGGATAAGCTTCATGGGCCCAAATGATTTGAGACACTGCACAAGGGGAATGGTAACGCGCAAGACCTGTCCGGAATCCCAGATCCAGAATAAAGATGTGCTTCTTTATTTGTGCTGATTTAAGCGGGCTATTGCACACCACCAGCTCGGTGCGGTGACCAAAACTCAACATCATTACTGTGTACGGTCAATCAAACAACACAAACAAACTAACAGCAATTCGGTGTGTACCTGTGCTGCTTTGAGGTGCGGTCAACCAGTGAAAGTCAGCCACACAGCCAGCCTCAGGCTGAATAAGGCAGTTTTCATCTTTAAGTGATCTGCACGTGTAAACATTGTCAAAGTTAATAGGGTCTCCAATGCAGTTGGGCAAATGTAGGCTTCAAGGGCACCCAAAGCTAAAGATACCAAAGGTACCCACGAAATTATCCAGAACATCAAACAATGGCGAAAGACAATAATCGAGATCTACTGTACATACATACATACATAAGCATATCACGATCTTACACGCGCTGCAGCTTATCCGTTATGAACACAAAAACTGCTAACATCTTTATTATGCATCACCCACCGCGGGGTATGGGAGTGAAGATTATTGTTTTCGTTCCGGTTTCAAGCCTTGAGCTAAACAGGCAGGACATTAACAAGAACTGAAAGTAGAAGTGGAATTTTCATTATTCGTGACAATCTGCGCCGTAGTGCCAGAGAGAAAGCGTTCCGTGAACTTTATTCAAACTAAAACATGAACTATTTGAATGTGGATTGAAAGAAAGTGCGTTATGTCACACTATTTGGGGCGCATAAACGTGACATGAGAATTATACCACACCTTTGTCTGAACAAGTCGGATTGTACTATTCTGAATCTGGGGTAACGTTCACGGGTCAACTTTCCATTTTTACTGCCTTTTTTATTTTCTTTAAAATGTATGGATATGTACTTGAAAGTGTGTGGAAACGAGAAACATATGTCTTGTACATATATACAAGTACGATGTTGTTATTGTTTGGGAAACGAGGAAAACCTTTGTGAACACACATAAATCTTGTTCGTATTGAGAACGGAATAATAGTAGCCCAAACAAAAGACGTTCAAGATGTCAAAACAAAGAAGACTTACTGATTTTCCGATGAGGATGGTCCAGAAGTATTGGCAGGCAACTCAACATATTATGCGAACATCAAAACACGCCCACTGGGGAACAAAGACAGATAAACAATAACACAGTGAACCTCATGAACACACAAACAAACACATAATCATAAATGAAACAATGCGCGACTATACTGTACATACTATGATCTGGCCGCATACTCACGCGAGGTGAAAAATTATGATTTCTTTCGCGCGCTGCGCGAGCGCGCTCAATTTATTCGTTAAGCTCCAGGTCAGGACGAGAATGGTGTCTCAAAAGAAGGATGGATATGATAGTATCTCGTGTGCATGTGCATATACTTATGAATCGATGCCAAAAAGGCATGGTGCCGCTTGATAAAGGTGCATGCACATATATGTACATACACCCAGCGAGCCAGTGGTGCATATGTACATAACAACAACAAAATCTTCAATCCTCATATCTGCTGCGCGTTTATTGCAGATAAGGGGGCACAGACACAGTCACACACAACATGGCCAAGCTATGAGCAGGAAGAAGACACTTACCAGTGATTTCTGTGTTTGCAGCCGTAAATGCATGTGTGCGTGTGTGTGTGTGTGTGTGTGCGGGATTCCAGCAGATATGGGTAAGATCTGCATCTTGCGTGAGCGTTGAGCGAAACAGAAGTTGCTCACATGCATATTGCGCTGATAATTGGGGCGATATTCGGGCTTGAATTTGGGGCTATTGCGTTAAACTTTTGTTTTACGTAGGTGTCATGAGTAAGCTCACGCTGAGACAAAACGCCAAGCCGGGGCCACTGAGTGACCGACCATACGACCCACTCTTTCGTTCGAAATTTAATGTCCGATGTTCAACGCAAATCGAAATGATGAGCGAGGCGCACACTTGGTGACAAGAAGGCGACACGGACGATCACTCAAGGTCAACCCCGTCGTCGTTGTCGTCTTGAGAGCAGCTACATATGTATGGCGGGCGGCCTTGCAGCAAAACAGCCACACATCCACAAACACGCACACATGCACGCACTTGTGTTTTGGTGGAGCACGCGCGTGTTGCATGTTATGCGTCAGGCACGTCATTTGCTAGTGATAAATATCCCCAGATATCCGCACACTGACCCGAAAGTTGGAAATTTTCGCGCAGTGCGCGCGATGACGGCAGTTGTGCGAGGGCATTGGACAGAAAGCCTTCGTTGGGTCGAAATTGGGATTTCTCAGATGCAACACTTGTGCGCACGCGGGGATTTGACCTAAATGTACCCCTAAACTTAACTTCTCGCTCTTTCGTCCGTAAGCGTGCGCAGCTAGACAACATATTTCGTTCAAGTAAACGCAAACACACACATTTACGCAGGCATGTGGTTGAGAAATTGTAGCGCGCGGCGCGTGCACCGCACAAAGTCACAGTTGCATGCGAATGCGCAAGAAAAGTTATGCGACAGAGCACGAGATAAGTGATTTAGCACGGAATCGAGAACGTGGCTAAACTATTTTTGCGATAGTTCTGTCTTAAACGACTACCGTTTCACCATGTGTAGGTGGGTGGGCATACATGTTGTTCTCAAATAGTCGCGCATTTCGTAACTGCACGCACATGCATGCGCAAAGGTGAAGGGCCTTTCACTTTAGACTTTACAGTGAAATCCGCATAGGCGCACAAGTGATGTCAAGGATACATACATGTGCGTGTATATGCATTTGAAAGTGAAATTGGAATCAAATGCATTCAACAAGGATTTATACGGCGCTATATATAGCCTTTGTTCCTTGCAGATAGATTCATACATTCAATCACGGGGACGTATGTTATTTATATCGATCTTGGTGAGAGCGAAGCGAGGTCTTAATGCATGTTGCATCACGTGGTGCGTAATATCGTTTGTTCATATGTGCAGTCGGTAATTGCAATACCATATTTGCAGTTTTATTGGCTTCACACAGAAAGGATGAGTGAGTTAATGAGAAACCCCAATGAACAAAACGAGCCCAAGTGTTCAGATGTGACGAAACAAAGCCGCTTTTCCAGTCTAATTTACACAAAACACTTCGGGCCAGTCTGCGCAACTTGAGTGAATGGTACAAAAGTTATTCATGTAAGTGCAACAACATGTGCTTTCCAGATCGTACTCACACAATGTCATGTATGTATGTCTACGCCCTGCTGCATACCGGAGAAGCGCTTTGGGTGTTCGATTAGGCTCTTATTTAGGACTTGCGTCTGTTTTGAGATGTTGAAACAAAATACTTTCAATAGTTAACGCGAGTAAGCCCCCAGGGGGTTATCCGAACAAGCCCCTATGGGACGTATTTGACAAACTTTCCAAATAAGCCCCCAGTTAATTTGGGATCTAGTTGCTGAATGAAAGAAGCGTTACATATGGCACCTTTGGAATTGTAGGGCCGCTCTCAGACACCTGTGCTCCACGGAATGTTGCTCTCCGCTTGCCGCTTGTGTCAGAGAGCACGAGCGAGAAGCAGAAAACTAACTACAGCAACATCATTAACTTAGGGCGGACTTAGGTTGAAACACGGAACACGGAAATATTTCCGTGTTCCGTGATTTTAAAATTATCACGGAACACGGAACACGGAAATATTTCCGTGCACGGTTCCGTGATTTTCAAAATTATCCAGCCATAGTCAAAGCCATAAGTCCGCCCTTAACCACAGACGGCTGATAAAGGGAAATGTTTCACAGCA
>JASAMV010007176.1:0-14811 GCA_030248065.1 Rhynchonema sp. JSB1_4
CAGTATATATACCCACAGTTACCTTCGAATTTTTCAAAGTCATGACCAAGGGGATTAGATCGCAGGTGATTACGTAAACATGCAAGTCAGTGGAAAAGTTCTCTTTAGTGTCCCTCAAAACTTACCTTACTAACATGATTTCAGAAATTTCATTCTTCAAGAAACCAATTTTTTGGGTGTCCGGAATAAAAAAAAGTGATTTTAAAAAAAATTTTAAAACGTTTTTTTAAAAAAAGTTCGATAATAAAATTTTTTTAAATTCAACCCTTGCTGCAGCTGCAGTAATGAATGTTGCACGCGTGTTGTGAGGTTGTGTTCTAGTTGTGGCGGATAATGCGTCGTAGTGCCTGACACAGCAAGCAGATAGATACAGTGTGGGCGTGGGCAGAAGGTTGTGTGATTTTTATAAAGTTATCAAATAACCAGTTAATCGCAGTGATTAATACACGGCAGGAAAGGATGAAATAGTCGTTTACGTGCGACCAGATGAAAAAAGTTATCTTGCGAGTCGTGCAATGGGCCCTGACGCTGTCCCCAAACGAAATTTAAAGGCGCCCAAACCAGGCTAAGGGCTAATCTTTTGTTGAACTGACGTTATTTTCTTACGCATTCTGTTGGAAACCGTGAAACCGGGAAACCGGGTCATTGTGAAGACATGAATTTAGAACCGGGAAACCGGATTTCATTGTGAAGACATCAACAAGAGAAACCGGGAAACCGGACAACCGGGTCATTGTGAAGACGGCCTTACTACGACACGACGACACGCTCAATAACTACTGTACAGTATACGTATACGGCATGTGTCCTCCGTTATACATGTAATAGTTGTGATATACTTGATTTAATTTTTTTATGAACATTTACCTCTGCAGTATAAAAGCCAAACAAAACTGTTCTGTATGAATCAACCAAAAGACGGTCAAACTGAAAATTGAATGCACTAACTACAGTCATTAGTTCAGGGATGCCATGCCGCACAGTATCATGCAGGTCTTTTAACATTCTTCTCATATTTCTTTTCATTTTCATATGTTTCCTCATTCATTTGAAAAAATATTGTCAATTCAGTACGGTTAAGCTTCAGATTTCCAGTGAACTTCAGATATCGATGCTTCACTGCGACACTGTTGACCTTGAAATCAACTGCACTGCATTCAGGAAGGTCCACGCTTTTCCTGGAAATACAGATGGAAATGAGATATTGGCAAACATACTGCACTGTTCTTCTGCCAATTCAATATATTAGAAAATATTAACATTAGTCTTTATGCACAAGCACACAAATAATTAGAAATACGCAGCTTTTTTAGGGCTCCACCAGATAGACCCGAAACCCGAAACACGAAATATAACTTTTTCTATGTCCATGTTTCGGGTTTCGGGGTTTCAAGAAAAAACCCGAAACCCGAAACACAAAGCAAGATAATCGAAAATGTTTCGGGTTTGCCACATGTAGCTCACGTGAGCAAATTATACTGTCAGTCGAAACATTTTCGATTATCATGCTTCGTGTTTTGGGTTTTATTCAAAACCCGATACCCGAAACATGGGCATAGAAAAAAATGTATTTCGGGTATCGTGTTTCGGGTCTATCTGGCTGAGCATAACTCAATTTAAAAGTGCTGTCAGCACGCACTGTGGTTGACTGGAGAAGCAAACAAAAACAATCCATACTCCTTTACGATGGTGCTTACAGCACATTTGAAACAAATGTTAAAGTGAAAGGAACACACTGTAATTCATATTTGGGTAATGGGACACTTTTTTATTACTGGAACTGAAAGCCGCAATCAAGCTGACCATTTATCAGAAAGAAGTACCGTTGAAAAGTGTCAAATGAAAGTTAAAAAGTGTGCACAAGGTGCACCTCTGGAAGCACCAACTGATCTAGCCGCCCCCTGTGCTTGATTTTCAGGCATCGTACGGAAACAGCACATCACCGAACGAACGAAGTTGGAAAATTAATGTTGCATGATCTGATCGTCACAGCGACGGAGTAAGTTGAAAAATCATAAGTCCTTCAAAAAGGCGATTTCGCGATTCTGAAACCGGTTCTGGAACCGGTCAAATTTACCGTATTGGTTTATGCTTCAGAAAAGTGCACCAGTATTGGTGTCCATTCGCAGGTCGATACCTTTGGTGGACCCACCTTCTTTTGCCTCCCCAATGTACTTACTCCTGTTTCCCTACGATGCCTGAAAATCAAGCACAGGGGGCGGCTAGATTAGTTGGTGCTTATATTCCTAGTGGTGCACCTTTGGCACACTTTTCGACAGTTTATTTGACACTTTTCGACGGTATTTCTTTTTGAAGAATGGTGAGCTTGATTGCGGCTTTCAGTTCCAGTGATAAAAAAGGGTCCCATTTTCCAAATATGAATTATGTCCCTTCCACTTTAATTGTATGAGTTCGACCAGGGTTGTTTCAAAAAAAGTGGTTAATAAAAATTTTCAAAAAAAAATTTTTTTTGAAACTCAGATTTTGGTTTTTTTTAATTAAAAAAAGTTGCCAAAATAGGGCTGAAATGTCCAAAAATGGCCTTTTTCGAGGCAAAAAATTGGCACTTTTTTCTGTGGACGGAACAATTTTTCTAAAATCACGCCTGCGGCGCCCTGTATTGTCCCCAACTCCGTACAGGGATGCGTGGGGCTGGTCTTTTATAGTGATGTGGCACCAATAATGTACTACTGCATGCTACTGCACATGCATATATGCAGGTCTGGTGCAAAACCGGGCGCGCAAAGTCGATCTGACACGCAAGATTTGGGCAGTAATCGATATTTTGATGGTCGTATGTCAGATATACGGCATTAGATGCATTAAAATACGTTGTACGGCATGCTACAATGCATTAGAGTAACATCGCTGGTGAACATCAACCTCAGACTGGTCGGAGACCATAGAATCTGCACAACACTACCGGGTGTCACCACACAAGTTGGGTCTCAGGCGAAAATTTTTCAATTTTTGAAAAATATCTTGTATCAATTTTATTTGTCCTGAAACGTCGTTTGCAACAGTTTTTCTAATAAAAAAAATTTCGTCAAAAAAAACAAAAAAATTTTAAAAAAAAAGCTCGTTTATTAAAATTTTTTTTTAAACCCTGAGTTCGACTGACGAATTCTCAAAGCATGAATAGAGGCTGCAGTGCCGAATTCGAGTTCCAAACTTCTTTAGTATCGAATATTTGTGTCATTTTCATTTGGGAAGCTTGTATCGTTTAAATGCACGGCATGTTTCTTTTTGTTTAGAACGGGTACATAACTAACGACTTTCGTGATTATCAACTCAACACGCTGAACGATTGAACCTACATACATACGTGTTGAATAATTCTCCCATCACCATCGCCACCCAATCTGTCAATTCTTCTAATCTTTCCGCAAATCCGGCTTCGCCTGCCAACTGGTTGCCCTGTGCAGCGGTCAGTTTCAGCTCATCGATGTGGATTTCGGCGTGCAAGCGGGAATCTACGATGTGCAGCTTTCTTGCTGACATCCACGTGTCAACGTATAGAACCAACTTCTGGAAGTTGGAGGCTGCTGTTTGAGAATCTATATGTACATGTATGTATGCATGTTTTAATTTGGTGCTTGCACGTGCGCGCGTGCAAAACGGCGCGTCAGCAAGCTTTGTCTCAATCTTACGAAATTTACGTGCATTAATTTCTCTTTCAATCGTTTTTCACTCAGCAAACACGTCGGAAAAACATGTCCAGACATGTCATAGCAGCATTCTTGCTGGCATAGACCAGGGTGATTTTTTCGAAACGGTAAAGGTCAGCTTCCAGCATTCGCACTTGAGAAGGGTCACAGGATTAGGATTGACAGAGAACTACCCCCAGAACACGATTCCTGCAAAAATCTCTTTTCAAGCCCATTTTTTTCTTATACCTCCTGATAGTAATTTATTCACCTGTTGCTATAGCACAGCTCTGGTGTCACGTCAACAGAGAATGAGCACGGACCTTAGATCGGAACCCCGGAAGACAGGGTTTTCTATTTGGAGTTTTGTTTCGAATGTGTTTCGAAGACGTTGAATAAGTGAAGAGCTATACTATGGGTGATATTTTCGAAACGGTGTAAAGGTCAGTTGGGTGTAAAGGTCGGTGGAAAGCTCGGTCGACAGCTCAGTGTGACAGACCTCGGTGTAAACTTGAAACATTCCACGTTAATAACAGGCAATGTTTCACGTTTACACCGAGCTACGCCGACCGAGTTTTCGACCGAACTTTACACCGACCTTTACGCCCGACTGACCTTTACACCGTTTCGAAAATTCCACCCTATACCCCAATACTGCAGTGAAATGACCTTTTGATCTCGCGTTTGTATGGTCACAGTGCCTTCGTATGTGAGCAGCATTCGACCAGGATCACCTTCCCATTGAGGAGCTGCACAAAAAATATCATTTGGGATTTTCGGTTATAAAAGAGCATATGTAAGTACTAATTTTAGCTTCTATAAGTTTTCATAAGTTTACCTGCCATGAACACAGCAGGCGCTCGGCTGGTATTCACTGCAAGCAGCATTGGTCCTTTGAGTTCCGGGAAGGCAGGAATATGTGCGCCGGCTCGTAAGAACGGAGCGACCTGAAAAATTTTGTGTGTGTGGATTGGTTTTTGCTCTGAACTCAAATTAAGAAATGAAACACATGCTTTGAATTCAGACTCACTCTTGGAAACGTCCCTGGCCTGACGACAACGTCAAACATTCCGATCTTCATTGCATGATAGAGCACTGTGTTGATGAAGTGGTCACCCAGATGCACATGCAACATGTCATCGAACGATGGTTGGGGCTCGGAGACCATATCGGGTGCATCGAACGGTGGATTGGAACTACCCGCTTCGCGAACCTCGCCTGAAGTGCTGCAATACTAGTAAGATCGATCCGTCTACGTTTCGTGGACGTGCAAGAGCTTCACCCAGATAAACTCGACGGAAACAATTTTTTGTTGGGTGCATAAACGGAACAAATTTTACGTCGTAAGAATCAGGGTTGCTATTCACCACAAAGAGAAACAAACGTGTGTCAACTCGCCAAGTGCGTCAGAAACTGTGTATCCTGCACCCGTATCATAATCATCTGTGCCTTGTGCGGTCTACTGCGCCCGTCAGGCACCTTGAACACCTCTTGTGCCCTAACCTTCCATGTCCACTTCGAGAAAGTTATCGTTCCCGGTTGGATTAGCGGTCAGGCCGAAGTCCACGTAACGACCCTAAAACTTCAACACTTCCTTTGTGTTGTTTGATTGAACATTGCCAACGACTTGCGATCTACGCTAAATGCTACATACCTTACAATATACATAGGTATACGTACGTGCACATCATTATAGGCGGTGTGGTGATGTAGCACCTAAACCTTCACCTGATTTTTGGCAGCTGCGCCATCACCGTCCAGTGTTGTGTAGGTCGTCGTCTGATCGGCAGTGCTTGATCCTTAATTGAAATTGAGCGCGATATCAAACCTGGTGAACGGATCGGGTCGGTTCTGCGTTGGTCACGTGACGTTTTTGAATTAAGGATATGAAGGAACTTAGTGATGCCACCAGTTTCGACCAGCGTAAAAAGTACATTTCTTATTTTAATGCAAGAATCGCACGTGACCAACACCAGTCACGTCCGATCCTATCCGATCACCAAGTTCATATCGCTAGTCATTGTCGCCTTGAATGTTTGAGTCGGACGGAGCGTCACTTTGATGACAACGACCCGCTACCACGACTGCAATTTGATTACAGACAAAGAAATTGTAAGTGATGATGTCTGGTTCGGCATCAGAAATTCAGCTCCTGTACCTAGATATTCAACACGTGGTTCCTGACCGGTGCCTATGGTTTTTGAACCGTAACTGGAGCGGTGCTTGCTTGGTTCCGAGTTTAAGAATGTACTGCGTGCGTAGTAATGTTGGTCGGTGCTCGTCTGTGTGGGAATGCCTCTGGTAAAATTTCCCTCAAAAAGCTGTGCCTGCAGATCTTATTGCTGTAACAAGCACTGCGTGTAAACTCATTAACAGAGCGTTACGTCACATCTGTGCTGTTGGCACGTTGGCACAATATGAGAAAAACATGGAAAAAAATGTTGCTGCTGAAACCAAGAATAACGTTGCGGTTTAGCCTTGTGGGTATGCATTGCAGATCTGTGGGTGCAGTTTCGAGCAATAATGCCAGAGTGCAATGGTGCCGTGTGGGCTTTGACAATGGCAAAAGAGTAAGAGTAACCTTGTTGTGCGCCAATCCTGCCGAGCTCAACCATTAACATTGCCAGAGGCCAGCGCATTTTCGTCACCCTCATTTTTTCGTTGATAAGCTCAAGCTTGCTCTTTATCAACCCGTGGACAATCTTATTCAGCTCAGGGCCGAACACGTTTTTGGTAATTACATCCTGTGAAACGGTCGACTTTTAAAGCGAGAACCTTTCATTTGTTTTGTTGGAAGTTACAGAAGTCGAGATTCATTGCAAGCATACGGTACCTATAGGGGTACATTTACAGTACGAGCTGCAACTCTGGGTGAATTCTGCACGTACGCATACAGCACGCGTACGTACGCGTGCACGCCTGTGACGCCTTTGGACAGAATGCACACACAAAAGTATAAGAGACCGAGTACACCGCGTGCACTGCGTACACAGTGTTGAAGCGGTCAAAGGCGTGCCTGCGGTGTACGCGTACGCCTCGGCTCATGGCACTTTTTATACACACAGCGCATGCAGCAGCACACGCCATTTTCTAAACAAAATGTACACTTTGAGCGAGTGACATTCTTTGATGACCACGTTTTAATTTATCCGGTTTTCATTTGCTGCTTGCCATAACACTTTTCTGCACTGTTGCAAAACTTGGGGACAGGGTTGGGCAAAAAAAATTTTTTTTTTAAATTTTTTTTTAAAAAAAGGTTTTTGAAAAAATTTTTTTGAAAAAAAAATCTTTTTTTTAAATTTTTTCGGGGGAGCAAAATGTTCTAAAACGTCCAAACTTTTGGGGGTTATTTTTTCTCAAGGATGGAAAAATTTTCTTCACAAAATCACCTTTGGGCATGATGCCCCGTTATTATACCTTCCCGTGATACATGGGATACAGTATGCATGTACCTACATGGTACTTCTATGTCATTCCCCATCAGGTCGGTCATATACGACTGATTCAGCTGCCCGACAAGTATTTCTGCAGCTTATATTCTCAATTCTGTGTGGTTTATGAGTGAATCTTGCTTATTCGGCCACAAAGGGTGGCATTTTCGAAACGGTGTAAAGCTCGGTTGGGTGTAAAGGTCGGTGTAAGCTCGGTTGAAAGCTCGGTCGGTGTCAGCTCGGTGTAAACATGAAACATTCCACGTTAACAGCAGGCAATGTTTCATGTTTACACCGAGCTGACACCGACCGAGCTTTCGATTGAGCTTACACCGACCTTTACACCCAACTCACCTTTACACCGTTTCGAAAATATCACCCAAACTGTTGTGTCCGATACCAAAGAGCAGCAATCATCGGTCCATATCAAGCACAGACTGTTGGATCGTACCGAAATGACGTAAACACCCTTGATAAGTGATGCAAACCAAGTCACAAAAGTGACTTGTCAATTAAAGTTGCATTTTTTCGCGATTTTGCGCGTTTTTTAGGCAAATTTGGTAAAATTTCCCCGAATCTCAGACTTTTTAAAAAAAAATTTTTTAAAAAAAAAATTTTTTGTTTTTAAAAAAAAACTTGTTAAAAAAAATTTTTTTTTCCAACCCTGCTTGGGGATGTTTCAACGGATAACTGCAGAGAATGGATGCATTCATTGACGGCAGTAATGAAGCATGCAGCGTGTGCGTGCGAGTGCCATGAGCTGGCGGATTGCCTATACGCGTGCTGTATGCGTACGTGCAGAATTCACCCAGTGTTGCAGCTGGTACTGTACATGCAGTAGGTGATGCGTGGCTGAAGTTTTATCCCAACTAACTCTATCAATCGCATCAATATACATTCCCTTTAAGCGATCGATATTTTGAGCATTGTCTATTTCTTTCGGATCGGTCATGTTGGGCGTGACTGACGAGCCAATTTCTGCGTTGTAGTAGTTGACCACGTTTAAGGCAAAATCGATCAACTCCATGTACAGAAGTCGATCTTTCTGAACAAAATATTCTGATTTATATACCAGTAATACCAGAGCTACGAAACTGCGCAGTGCCGTATGAAGTCGAACTATAACTGGGATCGTTTCATAACTACATAATTACAGACCTGCTCAATGACAACGTTGAACGTTGGTTTCATCGAAACTTCCATTGTGAGATTATCCGGCTTGTTGTAGTGAAGCACGAAGTTCTTCTGCACTAGGTCAGTCTTTTTCGGGGGATCCACAATCAAACCTCTCACCGCGCCACGGAGTCTGCACATTCAAAAGTTTATATTTACATAAGTTGAAAAATGTTTGCTCTCGCAAACAAACTAGTGGAAATATGGGTCTCCCCGTTCGGCTCACGGGCAATTGAGCAAGACCAGTTTGAGCAAGACCACTTTGAGCAAGTGAAAAAGAGCAGAGCAAAAAGGGCAAACCCCAAATAAGGGCAGGACCAAAAGGGCAAAGCCCAAATAAGAGCAAGACCAAAAGGGCAAAGCCCAAAAAAGAGCAAGACCAAAAGGGCAATACCAAAAGGGCAATACCAAAAGGGCAAGACCAAAAGGGCAAAGTCCAATTATCGCATTACAACACGTTGTTCAGGCAATTGCACCGTGATCCACATTATATTTGTAGTGTTTTAGTATGGATTATATTTGTAGTGTTAAAGTATGTATAGTTTAGCGTTTGCGAGAGCTAACATTTTTCAATTTGTATCTCAGTTTTATATCGAGTTCGCAAAAATCACTTGATCAAGTAGTCTCATTTCCACGGCAGTAACATTGGGTACCATTACACAGTCCGACCCCGACGAACCCAAAAATGTGTATGTCGTTGCCTGTTTAATTCAGGGTTGGGCAAAAAAACGACGGCGTTTTTTCTTAAAAAAACGACGTTTTTTTAAAAAAATAACGCCTGGGTCGTTTTTAGTTTTTTTTAATCCTGAATTTCCTTGATTTTCCCTGATTTTTCAGGGAAAGTACCCTGATTATAAAGGAAAATCAATTTTTTGTCCCATTTTTTTCAAAAAATTTTCGACCAATTTTTACTTTGTCGAGATACGTCAATATACGGAGTTTGACTTTCAGTGATGACCCCGGCCAAAGTTGGTCCCATGATGCGGGTCTGATATGGGATCTTAGCAACTCGCTAGAAAAGGGTTGAAACCCGTTTATTTTGCCTCAGAACACATAGAATCACTTCATTTAACCACGTTTTCTTCCCAACATGAGCGTTTTCCAATTTTTGGGGCATATTTTGGTCATCTGGGCGTTTTAAAAAAACGTTTTTTTTAAAAAAAACGTTTTTTTAAAAAAAAACAATTTTTGAAAAAAACCGTTTTTGCCCAACCCTGGTTTAATTAAGGTGGAGTTATACTTGTCCGTACTGGGTCTTGTGGACACGCTTGTGGACAGTTTTGGACAAAATGTCCTCTTGATGAGTTATACTTGGATGAGGACAAGTATAAGGAGGACAATATGAGGACAATCTTATGCGGACATTTGTCCACACGCTGTGTCCAAAAGTGTCCTCATGACCCAAAACTCCACCTTAAAGGCATCACGTGTGCCACACCCATGGAATACAATACAGCAGACAAAGCAGCCAGGCAACAGACACACACATAAGCACAGCATCCGATGACGTCATGCAGTGTGCATAATCTGAAACTTGATGTTTCATACCATGTTGAGCTAAGAGAATCTGAAATTTGAATTCAGTATTGTTGAAAACATCTGTGTGCAAATTTTCACCACAATTGGAGCATTCTTCAACTTTGAGTTCTGGTCTCGAACCTGGTTTCAGGGCTCAGATCATGACCTACAACAAAACGGATGACACCATTAGATTTCTTGACCCCAAAAACCCCCATGCCGCACTTGTTATTTGTGGCGTCAGATGCTTCTATTTATCAGGGGCCAAGTTTTGATAGAAGCAGAAGAAGACGAAGAAGAAGAAAGAATAGTTTTGCGCACTTTTTTCGCAACGTTTGGTCTCGTAACTTTTGACACCCTCCACTGATTGAGCCCAAATTTTGCACAAACATCTAGCATGACTGGATATAACTATATGTAGTTTGAAAGTTATTTGTCAATTGAGGCTTCCTAAGTATGTATGTATTTTTACGAGCGAAAGAAAATTTTACGTCCGGCACTAATTCACTCGAGCCATATTTGGGACATGCGCTACTGCGCATGCCCCGACTCACATCACAGCTTCGATATAAGGCAAAATGTGGGCGACTTATTACATTGCCGAAATACACAAAGCGTATGGCAGTAAAACGGGGCTAACTTTAATACAGATGGGTGGTCTTGATGAGTGAAGTGCACTGCCATTTTATCTTGCATTTGTAAAAACTGCGCTTCAATTCCTTTCGGTTTAAAATCTTCCACGGTGATATCTTCGAACTTCAAGTCAATCTTCTGAAGAAGTCCCTTCTTAGCATTTTCCTCTTTAGGCTAAGCCTTTAACTTTGAGCAGGCATTGCCTAGGAAACCGCCTGGTCAGTCCGAAAAGAAGGCTGAATACATGAAACTACCTTCACATCGCCTTTATGATACACCGGTGGGTTCAGATCGGGAATTTGCCAGAATTTATGCGATTTCTTCATCATCTGCACAATAGTGTCAGCGAAGTGGTCTATTCCTGAGAAAAATAATTGCCTCATAACTGGTGATAAGATCGGTTAAAAGGGTTGTTGTCTCACTCATATACAAACAAGAAGAAAAATGCCTGCTGTCGCGCGGCAAGAATCAGGATATGGTTCTCGGTATCATGCTGGTCGCATATAAAACACCTACACAAGATTGTTTACTCCCCAATGCAATAGTCATTGTGCGACCAATACTAAGCTAAGCAGAATGCTGGTGCAATTAGGACACACGACTAAGATGCCATTTTCTAACCTTTTTTCGTTAATTGCAGCCTGACACCGGGTTGTCCGATTCCTTCAAATTGCAGATACGGATAGAAGTCGCTTTGTCCGATCACCGAATGCACAACGCACAAAGCGCAAACGAACAGAGCAAAATGTTGAATGCGATTCATTGTGTTCGATTGATTAGAATACGGTTTTCTTTATTGATCTTTCTCAGCTGATTATTAACAAGGTCAAATTAGATCGATTTATTGGTGCTCGATGACCAAATATTCACTCGTAAATAATTGCTGTAATGATCACTTGTTCTGTGCTGGAAAATTTTGTTCATGCGTCGTGGCGTGCTTTTCAAACGTGTCATGCGTCTGTTTTCTTGGAATTGCTACACGTGTTGGACGGTTATGGTAAGAAGCTAGCCACGTTTTTATGGTTCGATCACGCACTCACTGTCTCCAAATGATAGCCACGTGCTCGCATGTTTCAAACGTTGTGTTTACGTGCAAAATGCCACTAATTACACGTTACATTTTTCCAAAGTTGGATTTCGTATTGGTCGTGCAATGACTAGATGAGAATCCATCCCCCTAATTTTCCTGCATTGAAAAGGCGGATATTTGGAATTTTTTTTCAAATTGGACCAGGTTTTGACAAGAACTTTGCATGCTTTCAGTGAGAAGAATGAGAAACACACGTGTGCAGAAGTTTCACCCTGAATTCTACGTAACCGAAATGGTTCGGGCTCGGGTTACTGTAGCCACGTGTTACATGCTTTATGTGTGAAATCGATTACAGCACACACACGTTGATCACTCCCGATAAATAAAACGGGAACAGAAAGAGAAAATAACTCCTTGTCAAAACCTGATTCAATTTGCAAAAATCGCCAAAAACCCTCCTTGCCGATGTAGGAAAAATATTGGGATGAATTCTCATATAGTCATTGTGCGACCAATATTTATGACGTGTGTGCCACGCAGCTTTCCAGATGTCTGTAAACGTGTCATGCCCTTGCCAACCAACCAACTCTTCTCTGATGCTTATTACGCATGTCAAAACTTTATAAACATCTGCATACGATAGAATGATCACTTACACGCATGCGTAAAATAGATTAGATCATATGCAATAAAAGGGGATGAGATCGTATCGGTACCGTCTTAATCATAAGAGAATTTATGTGCCCCAAGGTACTGAAAAATGCCCATCTTCCAGACTGCATGTTGATTCCAAACACTTTGGGACCTGAAAACTGCATAGAAAGCGATGCAGTCTTATTCAGAATTTTCCAATTCTAGTACTTCTGTCGAATCGTGGGTGATCCTTAATACCGAGCATTTTGCATAATTGAGCGTCACAATTACAGTTTTCAGCAATTATGACCGATCAGTATGACGGTTCAAACTGTCAAATGTCATGGTTCAATTGAAAGACATGAAGCGCTGCTTGTCCAAGCCAGCCATCGTTGCGTGCGAAGCATCCGACTCTCTCGACCGAATGGTGTAGTTTCATAGTACACCCCAATTGTGTCATTTTCTGCCGAGCGTTTTGCCGTCGGATTTACAAAGCTTGTAGTAGAGCACAACGAGTACGATCATAAGCAGACTGACACCGGCCATTCCAAAACATACATATTCTCCAGTTTCGAAAGTCCGATCCAGCAAATTTTTGGGTGATTCTGACATTCCACTGGGCTCGTACCTGGAACTGCCGTCCGAATACGTACACGGCATTATATGATGGGATCTGGAAGCGAACATCTGGCTTTGATATTGATTTTTCACTCCGGGATATCTACATAATTCTGGGGGCTGGGCAAATATTGAAAACCATAACGAACACTGGCAAAGTAGCCAAAACTTCACATGGAATCTGCACCCGGAACCGCTGTGCGGATGAATTGAAAGCATCTGGACATGGTTGAGAAAGAATAGGTCCTTAATTTTGTATGTGTGAACTGATTGTTTAGTGTGCCCGAAAATGAATAAAAAATAATGAAAAATAGCTGCACACGGCGTACCCAGTCTCAAACTGGCAGAACTGATTTTGATCACTCTGTCCGAAAAAGTAACTCGTTCGTATCTCCTGCTCAAGAAATAAGAAAAAATTCACAAAAACAATTTGCACAGATGCACAAACACCTCACGTTACAAAAAACACGGGGTTTCTTCCGAACAAATTTCACGATGATGGAACCCGGCGTTATGAAAATGCCGGACAGTCCGTTTCTGTTCCACTTGTGAAACCGGCCACCTTCGCGCGAGCCAAGTGTAAACTATGATGGATGGACTAACAAGCTGGCTGCGGAAGTAAAAAATGCGCCAGATCTCCGGAATTGGTTGCACGACTGGAGCACATTTTTCATTTTTGTCTGCTTGGATCTTGGTGGAAACGATGGGAAGTCCAGTTTATGAAACTGCTCAAACGAGTCTTTGTTTTACAATATTGAAAATCTTGTTGATCATTTTTAAGATGCAGCGGAAGAGTCACTAAATCTGACCGAACAATGGAAACGACACTGACATCAGCCCTTAGAATCAGTACTATTTGGAATTACCGGACACATGTGGCGTTTATTTACACACGAAGCACTCCTTTGAAGCTTCGAGAATGCCTTGTTTTCAGTTCCGTTCCCATCTGTCAACTTCTTGCACTTCAGCAAAACTGATTGTGACAAATTGCTCGTGAAGCAGTCTAGTTCAGTTGTGTTCTTTTTTGCAGAAGTCTTTGGAACTTTCTTCTTCTACATGCACTTGTTACTAAACTCAACAATGCGACGAAAAAACCAAAGAATTCAGAGAGAATGGCCAACGAATTGGATTTTCTCCACCGGGTTTGAGCAAGCATTTAGTCAAAGAACGTGCAGTGTGGCTTTGAACAAAATTTACGACCCTTCGCCGCCTGAGTTATTGGCACAACAAGTGCCGGTGGGATAATAAATGGACACAAATATACATATATAACATCCACTACCTGCTGGTTGTTTGTGTCAGCCTCAGAAGATCAACAATAAAAACCAAACAAAATCATTGTGGAGCCGCCCCCGTGAGATAAGATTGGGTTGAATTGTTGCAAGTGTGGTATAATAAGTATCCAGTATAATAACCGTGTGGTATTGTGCATAAATAATTCCATTGTCGACAACCAAAGTGCAAAAGCATGAAGCGCTCAGGGTTTACTTTAGAACTACAGCGTGCAGCAATGTTGGTATGTTTCGCCCTGCTTTCGCAGACAAACCGAGGCGCCAGGGCTCGTCAGTGCGAACGCCCCTGGCACATTTGCCTCCCAAAATCCCCGTCAGCATATCTTGTTGCTGTGCTGTAACAGCACTGCATGCAAATTCATATAAACAGAGTTGCCGTCACATCTGCCACCGCAAGCAGAAAGGCGCACTTTCAGAAGCAGGATGAAATCAGTCTTTATATCGGATTGTGGTGAGCGGAATGCATAATGACTCAGCAATGCATCGAAGTTCCACACAACCCAACGCCTAACAGAAACTCAGCGAACCTACATTATGTCTAAGTGTAGAGTTGGTCACTGTGGATATACATAAGCACCAGAAGAAATCGTCTCCAGAACTGCGAAGAAAGCAGATAAAAATCCTACAGAGTTTCCACTTAATTCAGCGTGTGTGTGTTAGTCTTGCTGTGTAACCAATTTGGCAAAGTGAGCCCTCTGATTGATCTGTGGCTGTATGGTGTGTGGACACTTTCCAACTTAACTCGTGTTCTCTTACTCTTTCAGTGAACAAAAGCACACTTCAATTTCGACCGCCATTGATCTCAAGGCTGTGTTTAGGTACTGTATGTAGCTCTG
>JASAMV010007178.1:0-31031 GCA_030248065.1 Rhynchonema sp. JSB1_4
TTGCGATGCGTTCTCAGGACATTCAAACGACCTATGTCCCGGCTTCTTGCAGCTGAAGCATGTGTATGGTCGCCCATTCGAACTAAGTCCCTGCCTCTGCTGTTGCTGTTGATGACCGCCTCTATATGTACTTTGCTGTTGATACACGTTGCGTTGACCGCCTCGTCCGTAGCCACTGTTGTTGTTCGTGTTCGAATTGTTCGCCCACTGACTGTTGTTCTGGCTCCAATTGCTGTAACCCTGCCTCGGCTGATTGTTTGAGAAGCCACCACGTCCGATGTTGCGACCTCGATACGGTGTTTCGCTGATGTTTCCACGAATCGCGTTCTCATGTGCTGTCTTCGCAGGATTCAGCTTCGCATCTGTCAACTTGACACCAATGCTCTCCTTAGCCATTATGAATGCTCGCAATGCTGACACCATCTCCGTAATGTTCATCATGTCGATACGGTTGACTGCCAGATGAGACTTGAAACGTTCCGGCAAGCCTTGACGAAACATCAAAGCTGCGTGCTCAGCGAATTGCTTTGCCTGAGCTTGAGGGAACAGTTTGGCCGTGAATGTGTTGACTCGCTGTAGATATGTATCGATCGTATCTTTTTCGGCCACCCAAGTCAGTTGCGACATCTGTAGATCGGCTGTGTATGCATGCGTGTCGGCTCCCAGTGACTTCGACAGTTCCTGTACAGCTTTGTAGTAATGGAACCTGTTCGACCCCAGCGCATTCCACAACATTTTCGGCTCTGTACCCAACAGCATGTACAGTACAAACGCTGCCTCTTCGGTCGTGGTCGCTCCAACATTGCCACACAGCTCACGTGCTTGCCGTTCAAATGCCGTGAAGTGCAGCTTTCCTTCAACACCGTGGTATACCTGCGCAGCGCCGACCTTTTTGTAGCACGCGATGTTCTTGTTCAATTCGATTTTTCGACTGGTCGGAATCGTCCATGTTGACTGTGCTGATGTTTCAGTTGACTCAAGCCTTGATTGATCAGGGTTCGGGTCCGTTGGGTCAAAGGCTTCGATCGGTGTATGACGTGAAGCTTGGTCGTTGATGCCTGTCGTTGCCGAGCTGTCACGCACCTGACTGCGTGTCACCTCATGTTCCCTCATGTGACCACTAGCCGGAGTATTCACCGATGTATGTTGCTGATGTTGTCCGAAATTCGCAACGTTGGTTGGATTCACGTAGTCTGCAGTTCGAAGGGGTGGTGTGCCACCGTACTCATCGGTAAATATGACGCGAGGATGACCGTGGCCTCCATTACACGTTGGACAATAACACGGGCTCCTATCCGGCAGCAGCCAATACTGGCCAGGTGTGTTCGTAGGTAGACGTAGACCAGTCGTTTCTTCACTCGCCGGTGTTTGCTGTGCAGCCGGGGCCCCTGTTGAAACATGTACACTCCTTGAAACATCTCCCGGCGTACCACCAACTTGCATAGATGGACTTGATCGGGAAGGCTGTGTAGTACAACGCTGCTGCAAAACACCGTTTGTGTCACGACCATGGATGGTCTGTGCCATTTCCCCCACATCAGACCGGCCATGCTGATCTGCGCCTGCAATGGTGACCCGATGGTTCGATGCCGTTGTCCGTGAATGTTGTTGATGTTGTTGCACATTTGGGCCACCCTGTGTACTAGGTGCCTCATTTTCATCGTCCGAATCGAGCGAACTCAACTGTTGCTGACCCTGTGTCCCTTGACGTTCAGGCAACGTTGGCGGTGGTTCGATAGCACCAGCTGTACCCAGCCCGTCACGTCCCTGCACGATGCGGAGGAATCGAAATGTCACTTCATCGATGTTTCGCAGACCTAACTCCTCGCCGAAGAACTTCAAGATGTCAAATTGATGCACCACCCAGTTCGTCATGTCGTCGAAGTTCATGTTGCAGTACTTTGGGCTGGTCACCAAGTAGTTTTGGAATCGGCACACAGTCAACGGATCGTGGTTTTGCCATTCGGCCACGTTCAAATTGATGAATCCGTTCTGCAGTGGTTGCATAATCATATGCGGCACAACTTCTCCTCGAGCACGGGCCTCAGGTGTGTCCAAACTCGGTACTGCCATTGTCAGTATGGGTTCTTCGCGCTTCTGTCGCTCGCTGACGTCATGCTGTACCGGACGATGTACGACAGGCGTGGGCTGTACGAAGTTTTGTTGCGTCGTGTGAGCCGCAATAGGAGTTGGCTGTGCGGCATCCATGGCGAAATTTTGATGCTCAATACTCATATCCGACGTTGACATTTGTGCTTCCTGCTGCTGTGCTGGTGCTGGCAAGAGCTGTAGTTGTTGTCCCTGCTGAGTCTGTGCCGGCGGATGTGGTGTTGATGTCGTTGGACCATTCACAGTACTCGCTGGATGTTGATTGTACGTTGCCAGTTGGTTATGCAGCCTTGCAACATCAGGGTTCCCCTGCGCCGACGCCTGAATCTGCTGTCTGTTTTCGTCCAAACGTGGGTGCTGTCTCGTTGACCTGGTATTCACTCCACCGCCTCTAGAAGTACTGGCTGTACCTCGATCCTGACTCGATGTTGACGCTGCAGTCGCCTGTGGTCGTTGGATTGGGTGTCGACCAAACGGAGATAGTCCATGCAGGATATTCGCAGCTATTTGCCGTAGACCCCTATTAATTGTCGGGCAATCCTGGCTTCGATGTTCCGTTGATTGACAATAGGTGCACGCTGGTCGCTGGTCAGGTCGGTCACCGTCACTGGTGTTAGTTGCCATGTTGACTGCCGAATACACACCAACACTCAAACAAAAGACACTAAAGCAGACAAAACCCACGTAGGTTTTGTGGTCGTTGACGAAGCAGATGAAATTGGACGTAGACTGTGGATGACGTCACGACGCGATGTTTGTTGCGTTGCTTTTGATGCGCTGATGCTGTTGTAGGTCACCGGCGATGTCACTCACAACGTCCACTGGACTGTGACGCAAAACAATAAAATCACAAAATGCGATCAAAAGCACTGTCCTTGGCACAAATGATCTTTATTTCGCACGTGCCAATCTTTATTCACACACAAATATCGATATATTGAAGATCTGGACGCGTTGACCGATGCTCAGCACGAAAAAATTTGTTCTGCAGAAATCCCGAAAAAATCGAATTTTCGTCGAAAACGCTCCAAATCGATCAGATCTTTTTGCAAACGCACTCGGAAAAATTAGAAACTGATGTTATCCACTCGACAAACAAAACACGATCACTTTTACTGGACGTTAACGCCGAAAAACTGCGACCAAAAGTTGACTTTTTTGTCAAATTTGCGAAGTGGTCAGAAATCGTCGATATTGAAGTTGCTGCGATGAGTCGGCTATCGGCGTGTAGAGCGTCCCACGGCGGTTCTTTTGATGTGTCGTTGCTGTCTCCACTTCGTCACAACACAACAGAATCACCTTGACAAAGTTCACAAAATCCTTAACTATGGGGAATCCCCCCCAGACGAGATATAACAATTTTTATTTTTATTCAAACTGCAGCAATGCGCACGAACGTTATATTTTATTCGTTGTACTAGTTGTCAGGTACGATGTCGAATCGGATTCCAAAACGTAGAAAGCAGTAGAAAGTAGAACTGACCCTTCAAAGGTCAAAAAATGGTCCAAAATCGTCAAAAAACGGTCTTTCAAACTTTCTGCTCAGCTGATGTTTCAAAATGCCGCTTTCGTGTCGCCGTCGGTCGAGAAAGTTGCGCAGGCGTCTGGCGGTTGTAGCGATGCCCCACACGTGTCCCGTTCGCGTCGCAGCACTGCCGAAAAATCTCCTCCAAAAATCGTCACTTTTTCAAAATCTCTCCACTTTCACACTTCGGCGGCCAAAAACTATGTCGAAAAAATCCGGAAAAAAATGGGCAGAGTTCTGCCTAGAAAAATTGGGCAGAGTTCTCCCGAAAACACGTCAGCAGACCACCGGGAACGCTTTCCCGCTCTCCTCCTTCGACCCCCAGACAATCTCACTTTTTACTCTCAGACGGCTGGTGAAGCGATGTTTTTGCGTTGTTTTGTCGTTGATGGTCGGCGGATGGTCGTGACGCGTTGATTTGTAGTTGTAGCTCGTCGAGGCCCGGGCTTCCAACAACTGGCACCTAGCACTCGCACAGCCTGGTCCAGACCTTCGGCGGTCCAGACCCTAATGCCGTCTCTGAGTACTCAAGTACCAGCTGTCAGAGCTGGCTGGGGGCTGCTGGCGGTCGGGGCGGCGGTCGTAGGCGTTGTTGGTGTTGTCGTTGATGTCGTTGTTGTTAAACGCGAAGACGGCGATGAAGCCTCAACAAGAGAAAAGGCGTTAAATGCGATGAAAAATTCCAAAAATTCCCCCAAAAATCACCCCCACACTCTACAAAACACCACTCCTTCGTCGTCCGTTGCGTTGCAAGTTGTCCAGTCGATGTCGAGGCTCACCACATGTGAACCAGCGGCTCGTACGCGGTTCCGAATCGTCCACTCACACACGAAATACCGAAGAAATATAATAGGAAATACCGATGATAATGAGAATACGACGCAGGGAGCTGTCGGACAAGCCGACAGCTGGATTTGTCCCTTTTTCAATTCAACGAAGGAACTCCACGGCGGTTCACGTTGTTAGTTTTACGCAAAATAAATGATGATTGAATGAAATAACAGTTGAACACAATGCGCAACGGGCGCAAACCAGCAGACACGACGACTCTCTAAAAACCTAAAAAACGCAATACAAGAGAACAAGAAACTGGCGGAGGAACGATATTTTAGCACGAAAACACATGATACAAAGGAAAACGGTAGAAAATGGGGCTTCTATCAAATCGCAGGATCACACCCGTTTGCACGCATTGCAAGGCGAGGTGCAGGGTGCGGATGCCGGTCGCATCGGCGCGTATGCGGGGAAGGCGAGGGAAATCGGTGGACAAGTGGTGTCGCAGGGACATTCGTTGATCAACCAAGCTGGGGGACGGGCACAACCGGGCACTAGGGGTGTCGCTGATAAGGTACGTTGAGCGATGCAAAGCGGCAGGCGATTGTCCCCGCTTTGTCTGGCTTTCTTTCTGAGGTGGGTGGTGTGCCTGAACATTATCAGTGTGTGTGTTCTAGACGGCTACGAAAAAAGACACGCGAGCTGATTTCGTGATCACTATACTGTATACCTGCCCAAGCAAACGCACAAAAAACCATCACATCCAGTGCGCAACGAGGCAGAGCCGCCAGCCGCTGCGCAGTGCTGAGTTCATAAAGTGAAACCGCTTTCGTGGCAGAAAAACTAATATTTTGTCTCGTTCAGGTGACCGAGATCGAGTCTATAATGACGCAGATCGAGAATTTGTGCACGAGCAAAAGTCGCGAGCTCACTGAATCGTTTGACCGTGAATATCGATCGGTGAGAGCATCTTATTCATTATTTTTCTCTTTCTTTTCGTCTTCATGCTGATGCGCGAGGCACTGATGTTCAAAACTTTGCGAACAATTCAGATCCACCAATGGATGGTGGACGTTTGCGAGCACTTTCTGCACACCAATCGATACATGGGTGAAACGCTGGCGGACATCAACAACTTTATCAGCAAATATCGTGGATTTATCGATGAGTTGACGGTTAGTGAAATCTGCTAAGAACATTGAAAATACTGGGTGGATTGCATAGGTTGATATTGTCGGTTTCGCGACCACGAACCTTCATGATGCTCGAGTATTACTTTGTTAGTTCAAGTGCAAGCTTGAAAATTCGGCAGTGGATTAGAAATTCTTCCGGACGCAACTTTACGCTGGTGAGATTTGCACGTCCCCAGAAATCAAGAACTTTGCATGGACTTCGATCACTTCGATTCCCCAAATTCACGCTAAAATATCACGTGTTTTCAGCATCGCGAGGGCGAGATCTACAACATCGGGCAGCGTGCGCGTGCAGCGAATTCGCCCGATTTGATTCGTCAGGCGCAGGAATTGCAGAAAAAATACGAACACGTCAAATCGACGGCCGAAAGTCGATTGGCACTCGCCAACCTGTACCTGAACTCGGTCAAGTACATCAGTGAGGTCGGTGGTTGGTCGAAGATTACATTCACAATGCGACGTGTGTAGTCCAAGAGACCTGATTGTCCATAACAGAAACAGCATGTAGGTACTCACGAAAAAAGCATCTTTGGATTAACACAGCCGTTTGATGCATTCGCACTGAAGATGACCTGATGCACCAGCCGTGTGTGAAACGTGCAACAAAAAAACACACTGTATAACTCATTTTGGAAAACGTTGAGTCTTTCCGTGCGAAGGCAGATATGACGACATGGTTCAAGTAACGCTGTTCGTTTATCATTTATGACCTTGTCCTTGCGCTTTGTGAATATGACCTACACTGTAATATACCTACCGTTTGTGCTGAATCTGTAACTCGACACTATTGCTAACTCGGCACTGGAATTCTGGTCTAAAAATGAAAGTGCGGGTGGCCGCGCCTTTGAACTGATTTTGGAACAGTGGTTGTTTTTCAGCGGGCGGCTTTGGTTTCCGTTCCTTTGTTCCAGAAATACATTATCCGGCCGTTCTTCCTTTCTTTCTAAACTCCTTCCCATTCCCTCAGATTCAGAAAGGCATAAGCGACAAGCTGCTGGATGATGTTTCAGTACGAGACGAACTTTCGGTTCAGGCGCATGCCCTAGATTTAGGAATGGACACGCATGCTTCATTCAAGCTAGGTAAGCACTCAAATCTGAGCCCGCACCAATGTTTCAGTCATCAGCCACATTCGATTCAATGGAGTCCCTAATCACGACCGCACCGCCGGGCGAACTGCGCGCGCAACACGAATTGCAGGAAATGTGGACGTCGATCGAGACCATCATTCGAAAGATAAAGGATTTCAATGGCAAATTCACCACCGAATCGAGATCCGTTGGTGGGTTGCTGAGCTGAACAGAAGAGTTTTAATCCCGATTGACAAGGCGGACTTTTCTGACTTTGAGATGGTATGGAAAATGGTCAGTGGCAACAGCTATCCAACAGCTCACGGTGACTGGTACATCAAAAGTGGGCATCGAAGAGATTCACATTAGTTTTATTTATAGTGGAGCGAATCAGTCGAGCCGAGTCCGATCCTCCACTTATCACCACGTTTGATACCGCCATACTGAGATATTGTCAAACACACGAATTAGACGTTTCAGCAATCACATATATACCGTATATGAACTCATTGCAGCCGTTAACGATCGTGGTTTCGACCTCGACTCATCAGCACGTCGCCTGCAACAGGCGGAGATTGAGGCGGAGGAACGTCGACGTCGACTGAATGAACGATGGACGAAATGGAGGGAGGCACAACAACAGATGCAACAACTCACCAGGGTCATTGAGGAGGTCGGATGAACTCACGTGTTATAGTATGTGCCTGCCTAGCAAAGAAAAGTCGATAATGCACCTGTCTATGGCTCACATTTTTGCTGTATCATAAAACACAATGGCTGTGCTTTGACACAATGGCTGATGTGCCATTTTGGCATTGATATTGAGCCAACGACGTTCGTCAATCGGCCTAAGACTAGTCGTGCATGACATGAACGACACAAACCGGCAGCGCATACCAGTACCCCATAACTGCTGCCCAAGTGAATGTTTCATACCCTGTCCCTACAGGTCGAATATTGGATCCAAGAGGTGACCGAGGTGATCATCGACACCGAAAAGCGAACGGAACGAACGCGCACATCTGAGGAAGTGAACAGTCTGTTGCGAGTGTTGGACCCGTATGATCGACAGAAGACGGGCATCGAGCACAAACTGCATCATGCTGAACAACAGGCGTCTGAGTTGAGAGGTGGGAAGACTGTGAAACATCTGTTGTGATTGTAAGTCAGTGTGCGCAACCCTGTCGAATCAGTGCAAAGCCACATGTACATAGCATAATCGTTAGACAAGCTAGAGTTTTGAGACAACATTGACGACTCCATTGGACATCCGGGACCGGCATCCCAGTTGGTGATCGGAATGGATCGGCAATATCTTGGTCACATGATGTTTGCAGACTTACTGTACTTGTGCCACAAATTTCGAAGTGACATCAGTAAACTGCTGATATCATTGATGGAAAAACTCACACAAACTGTAAGATCGGATCGCCAAGCTTAGAAACATCACCGTGATAATTTCGCATTTGCAGTCGAGGAGACGGAGCATCGTGTGAACACGACCCGACGAAAGTACAAGACCATAGTTGATCGATTGGTGGAGATGCGACACCATCTGAGTTCATTGGTGCAGACGTTCCAGGCAAAGGAACTGCAGGTTGGCAGTTGGTCTTGTCATTCAATTATGCCAGTTATTGGCGCCTAAATACATTGTGATGTTGTGTTTTCAGGAGGCAATGAAACCGCCGAAATTCTCCCAAATGCTGCAGGACGGATTTGTGAGTTGACCTGATGTACCCATTTCGCGCTTTTATTGTGACAGCGACATTGGTCCTCAAATTGTCATTCATAAATCTGTTGAATACAGCAGCTTCTCATGTGGTATTTCCTTGTCATATTTTCCTCCGTTTAGCGCATGTCATTGCAAGAAGGACACACAGTACTATCTTATGTATGGGCAATCCGCCAGCTCATGGCACTCGCGCACACAGGCTACATGCTACATTACTGCCGTCAATGAATGCATCTATGTTCTGCAGTTATCCGTTGAAACATCCCCAAATTTTGCAATAGTGCAGAAAAGTGTTACGGCAAGCAGCTAATGAAAACCGGATAAATTAAAAAGCGGTAATCAAAGTATGACATTCGCCCAAAGTGTACATCTTGTTTAGAAAATGGAGTGTGCTGCTGCATGCGCTGTGTGTATAAAAAGTGTCATGAGCCGATGGATTGCCCTGGGGATGATAAACACAAACATTTATGCGCGCGGCACCAACATTCTACATACATATACTCTGACAATACTTTTGGGAGAAACTTTTCAAACGCGTTGCCTGATCCGTAAAGCACACGCAACTGGCGCAGCCAGCTGAGTTTCGTAGCATTTCGCAAATCACTACGTTAGACTTGTGTGTTGAGCGGCCGGCAGTCACGTGACCGCTGCAGCTAATACACGCATAATGAGCTTTACGGATCAGGCAACGCGTTTGGAAAGTTTCTCCCAAAAGTATTGTTGGAGTATACCATAGCGTTTTTTTTGCATCGCGCAGATTGACGAGGGCCGTTTCTTCGAGTTCCAATGTCGCGTGCAGGCCGACCCCGAGCCGTCGGTGACCTGGTACAAAGACGGGCTGTCACTGAGCGGATCCGCTGACTATCGGACCACGTACAATAATGGTTGGACTGCGTGATAAACTGGTCACCCTACCTACATACATAACTGTAAATGACCGTGTGTATTGTCAATACATGATGAATCCTGATGCAAGATCACGTGAGCAAGCCAAGACTTGATCGACCACCCAACCAACAAGTTTGATAATCGTCAATGAACTCGAATCCTCACTTGGTGCCCTACACAGGTTTGTGCACCTTGACCGTACAACATGCGTATGTGGAGGACTCAGCCGTGTACACGTGTCGTGCAAGCAATGAAGCGGGCACTGCCGAAACTCGGGCCCGACTCACCGTTCGAGGTTGGTTATTGGAAAATAGAGAATAGTGCAATATTTCGGTCCAAAGAGTTGATCAATATAGTATCTAATTCAATCGCTTTGCCACGTGCGTTGCATTTTGTCACGTTAATTAGTTTAGTCAATCGGAGTTGTTTGCACTAAAAATGCAGACCGACCTTCCATAGATGTTCTATTTATAAGCACTAGGAGCGAGACCAAATGATGTCTGATGACTGAAAGACATCTCATTGAGTACGGAAGCAACCAAACACAATCGTCCTCATTTCAGGTGTACCAAAAGGCCACGCGCCAACCATATCACCAACTTTGGTCAACCAGGTGGTCATGGAGGGACAACGGATAGCGTTCGAAACAAAGATCACCGGTGAACCAGCTCCAGACATTAAATGGCACGTATTTTTGAAAATTATCACTACACTAATTAATCATTATCAATTCGTATAAATTAAAGAATCACAGAGTCACCGTGCAGTACGTCCCAAACTCATCCAGGTTCCACAACGATCGTCAGATTTTCTCAGCGGGCGAGATTCAACTGATCGCTGAGCGCAATGGCTGGTACAAATGTGTGGTCACAAAGGCATCGGCCGACCATCACGGATTGTATCGAGTCGAGGTGGGTGCCCGAATTAGTATAGTGCCCGAAGGCTTATCGTAAAAAGGTCGACGCGCACTTCTGCCAAAGTTTTGTTGGCGAAAAATTTAGCGTAGTTGTATTTGTCTGCAATGACCGCAAACGTTTGGTTGAATTGTTTGGCAGATCCCAATAGATAATGTGCGTTAACGACACTGCTTTGTCAACTATTTTAGAATTGGCCATGCAGAGTACCGTTACCTTGCTGTTTTAGGCCTCGAACCAGCACGGCAGCGACCGATCGCAGGCCCTGCTCACCGTACAACCCATTCAGCCACGCGTGGTCACCGAAGAATATTTCGAACAACACACAGGTTCCATCGTTCAACTTTGTGACTTATTTATTCGTTTTTATGGTCATGCGATGATGTCTTGTCACCTGTTGTTGTACAGTTACTCGCTGTGTTAATTGAGCAACGTCACCCCTTCAGATGCGTGCGTAAACACGCAAAATCGATCACATAATCGCTGCCGAAGCAACTACTATATTGAACAATACATAGGCATCCAGAAAAGCAAGGACAATGTGGAGTACAAACTTTCCAATGATGATTGTGCAGGCTACAGTCCATCAGCGACCGCGCCCGAGTTCGTTCGTCCGTTTTCGTCCGAGTACCAGCTGCGAATCGGCACGAAAGCACGACTCGAATGTGTGCTGGTCGGCAATCCACGACCGAAAGTACAATGGGTTGGTGACCATAAATATTCCTGTTTTTATATTAGTGCAGCCCGCTCCACACTTATGCGCAGAGTATTAATATTTTCGATTTTTCACACTCACCGCCCCGTTGCAGCTGTTCAACGGCCGTCCGCTGTTGCCCCAGAACGAGCTGTGCACATTCAGCAATTTGGGTGACACCTACGCAATCGTGATCGCACGAGTTGGGCCTGAACATCAGGCAAGCTATACATACATGAACGATGCACTTAATTTATGTCAAAAGGCGGGTTTAGAAAAGGGGGCAATGACCTCATCATTTTTTTCCAGGGAACCTGGGAGCTGCGAGCTGAGAATATTCGTGGTCAGGCCGAATGCATCACAAAGACGACCGTGTCGCACACGCAGGAAGGTCGGTGTCATCGCAAGCTTATGGCTGTTTGGAGCCGTGCCCATAAACGCACTACATACAGATTACATGTAGTTCAAATTTCCGAGCAAATACAGTATGTAGTCAGGTGTAATTAAAATATTTGACGAAGAAACTTTTCTGTGAGCTGCGTCAGTGCATTGCGTTGGGAACGCTCTATATAGTCGCCCACAATGTAACCACCAGTTACTACGGGTAGCAAACATGATGATCGGATCAGATTGACATGGTGAGCGCTCATGAACCGTTCCAATCAGCATAATGTTTCAGAGTCTCAGTCATGGGCCGTGCGTCAGACGTACAAGGCCGTCAGTCCGATGCCTACGGGCACCCCGCCACATTTCAGTCAAACCCTGGTGTCCGTGGTGTGCACTGTTGGCGAGGAATGCAAGTTCGAGGGCACTGTCACTGGTCAGTTTGTTGATGTTTCACAGATAAAAAATTAACTAGACCCAAATTATTTTCCAGTGATCATTTAGATGCAGCAAATTATGATGACGTTAATGCCGCTTTACGCCAATGTGACATTTGGTCGCAGCGTCGCATGCGTCTTTGGGGTTGCATGTGACCGGTGCATTCGCACTGACGATGACCTGGTGCACCGCCGTCTGTGGAAACCGTGGTCGAATTGGGGCCATCAAAAATCTGCCTTCGACGCATTAACGAGCACAAGCCCATGTTTATGTTTTGCACAGCCAATCACATTGCTATCCGGCTGATGTTTCACAGTTTGACGTTATTAAACCACGCGACCATAATGCAGTGTTGAAGCAGCTGCTAACATCGTTGCTATGTAAATGTTTCACGTGCTTGCTGCCTTGCTATTTCAGGCAGTCCACCACCCGAGATCACGTGGACCAAGGACGGTCAGCCGTTCAATCCCAACGCGTATCCGAATGTTCGATTCCAGAATGCGAACGGTCACGTGACGTTGACCTTTATCAACGCCCACCCTGACAATTCAGGCAAATACACGTGCACAGCCAAGAATCAGGTGGGAGTGGCGACCAGCAGCGCACAGGTTGTCGTGCAAAGTTAGTGGTCACACTCATTTTTAATTTGATGTTTCAATATTTCGTTACATCATGCTGTGCGTGGTAAGTGGGAATATTCAGACTATCGATCCTTGTGCGCTGGGGTATGGAGCATTCGAGCTTGTGAGCTGGGTTGTGGACGCCGTTTACGTGTTTTGAGCTTCTGTGAAATTTCTTCCACCAACAGCGACAAGTTCAAACTAAAGAACGTGGCCCAAGCCCGTGTGGGCGTCATAACACAGTGCGTGTGCGCTGTGAAACTCATGGGGAACGTGAACGCTATGGCATCAATTCCGGACAACTCTGGAAGCAAGCAGGCTTTCAAAAGCGGCTCAAAAATCAGATTTCGGACTTTCTTGCTGTACATTACTCACAACCGTTTTATTTTTGATCGCGTAGAAGAATTTTGATCCGTTCGGGTTCAAACTTCAGAAACGTCCAAAGTATTTGGCTAATAGTTTTGTCGTCAAATCATGTCGTCAAATAAAGTCGTCGAACAAGCAGTAATACCATACATGAGCCCCAAATGAGCGCGAAAATAATAGGTACATGTGGTTTAACGACAAAAGTGTGACGACATGATTTGACTGTGAGCCAAGTATTTGCAGCGCACAACTTTTAGACGCCTACACATACATGTATAATACATTATGTGTACGTAACGTGGTATGTATATATCACCGCAGCAACTATGCTGTACAAAAATCATCAACTCCCTCCACAACTACATATCACGGCAAGCAATCCAAAACCACCATTTTTACAAAAAAAGCCTAATATTGTTGAATACCCAACCCAACAAACAGCTCAGAAATCGTCAGCCCAAATGCTCTCATCACTGAACACAAACGGAGGCGAGCCAGCGCGTTTCATGCTGGGCGCCACACGACGCGCTTTGTCCGCGCTGAAAATGCGCCTATATGGTTGATGTTTCACAAATGGATGTGGGACTTTACATTTACAGATGGGGACATTTCCGAAAGAAAATACAGTATTGTCATGGTCGCGTATTTTTTCTGAACTCTACATTTTTTAGATTTGCACATCAACCTAATTCCTTGCACATCAACCTAATTCCTAAATTTGAACAGCATAAAAGCTGCTAAAAAAGACCAAGTACATGTGTATTATGCTGGACAAAATCTAAATCTCGAGATATTCCACAACAATCACATGACCAGTTGATGCAATCGGATTGCAACGTTTGAGCTATACCGGCACACGAAAGTGATGTGCATGAAGATCACAAACAAACGAACGAACCCTTTCTGCGCGCCATTCTGCGGCCGAATGAAGTTCTGATGCCACCACGCGTTCTGCCAGGCGTCATTTTCGGCTCGTTTCACGCCATCAAATGTTTCACCACCCTCAAAATGCTGTTGATGTCGTCTGTTTGGCATTGAATTCACAGCGACCACAACAATGGTCAATGATAATAGCAGCACTCGCACAACAACCATAGCTGGTTGGCAAGAGGTTTGGCTGGAACTGAAACATCACCACAGTCATTGCATGTGCAAATCAAGATCCAAATGCAGTATTGTTGCACTTGTTGAAAGACATGATGCCTCATATGCCGCAGCATTTGGTCTGATTCATTAACTTCACTATGGTACATTAGGTACAGCCGATGATGGGGGTTGCAATGCAAGAAGGGTTTATAACGCACAGAAAAGCCACGCACTATTTAGTGAAGATGTCAAATCTTAGCACGTGGTAAAAACATTCTGACTGAAATCTGCACTGAACCTTCAGCACGAATTCAGTAAACCGTTTCGTTTCAACGACCACCCGAGATATTTTTGTGTTGGAGTTTTTAACTGTCGTGTAAAAACGCTGAGAATGGTTATAATGTCTATGAGGACTGAGAGCATGCATTTACAGTTCCAAAGGAACCAAGTAACGCTTCTTTCATTCTGTAACTGTATCCTAATTAAGCTCCACAGGGTACTTATTTTGCGGAATAAGCCCCCATTTGGGATAATTTTTTTGTTTCAAAATCTCAAAACAGACGCATGTCCCAATCGAACTTTTCCGGTACAATTGTTTTTACGAATAAATGCCATATACAGAAGCATAAACGTGGCCTTAGGCCTACTGTACAGTATGTATGTGGGGCATCTTTCACACCTTGTAACAAACACCTAGTATGTCTATATGCATATATCCAACGCTGAGGTTCCTTGAGATTATGTTATGATGTGTACCTATACCTACGTGCCTGTGTCTAGATGAGATTTGATTAATGGCGAACCAGAGCGGTGATGCAACAAACAAACGAAATGACTGTGTCTTCCGTACCCGCCGGATACTGTACTAATCATGCAGTCCCGGCCGAGCATTTGCCCTGGTTTAAGAGCCTGGCCACGGTAGGATCGTCAGCTTTTGTCCAACGAAAATTCTGACCCCCTGTTTTTATGTGACCGATGGATGGGACTAACATTCATTAAGAAAAACTCTCACACGACCCCCGCCTCAATCCTCTATTTTCGAGATCTTGAAATGAATTGGTTGTCAGGTCTGAAGTTTTCACACCTTGGCAGTTTTTTGAAGTTTCATAATTTTCGGTACTTAGAAGTTGATTAAAACGACGTCGCACGTTTACTTGGGCTGTATTTCACTCTCGAATGCCACACAATACATTTCACCAAAATGCAAGTCGTGTTCGGTATTGCTGTTCACAGACGTGCAAACGGGTGCAAAAATGAAGCATGGATAGGCTCATGCGGGATTTTTTTCTCAAAAAAATGGGTAACATGACTCAAATTATAAAATTCTGCGTAAAAAGTGCTTTTTAAACCACCCTACGTAGGAAAATTCCAATCAGTTAGAAAAAGTTACGTTTCAAAAGTTGGCTTTTGAAAAGTTTTTGGGTGAAATTGAGTTTGTGCTGGAAACGGTAGGCTTGGCATCAGATTCGATGTGCGGGGTGGCTTGCTTTGAGACGTTTCAAAGGTTCGCTGCGCGATACGTTGCTGTACAATATTTGGCTCCATTTCAAGCTGACGCCATTTCAAGCCAATGTTTCTGTATCATACAGTTGTGAACTCTGAGCCGCCACACCAAACGTATGCTCCCGGAAGGACTCGAACCTCCGACCTCCCAGCCGGCCTGGACAGCCAGTTGCTCTACCAACTGAGCTACGGGAACGCGGTCTGACTGCGGCCCAAAGTTGCACTTACATATGTATACCCATGCAACCGTGCAGACACACACTGCTTTGCACGCCACACGCTACAAATTGCGCTGGCTAGCAGACTTCCAGTCCACACATCCTCCCATTCACGGAAGGTTTGACCTCAAACCTGCGGGTTTCCACCCGTCTTTCTCCGAACCAGCGCTCTCGGTCGTGTCCCACACGCAGGCACTTGCGACCCAACCCTGAATAAGGCAGGATTGTCGCTGCGCACTTCCCTTTCCACAGGCAAGCACTCTCGGGCTTTGACCCACAAGGGACTAACCGCTCGCACCTCGTGTCCCACCCGATAGCGCCACCTCCCTCTTTCAGAAAGTCTGACCCCAGACCGGCTCCTTGGCCGTTACTCTGGGTGGGTTCATACCAGTCAAGCTCACCAATTGTGAACTCTGAACCGCCACACCAAACGTATGCTCCCGGAAGGACTGGAACCTCCGACCTTACCCAGCCACCAGGCCTGGATAGCCAGTTGTTCTACCAACTGAGCTACGGGAACGCGGTCTGGCTGCGGCTCAAAGTTGCACTTATACCTATGCAACCGTGCAGACACACACTGCTTTGCACGCCACACGCCTTAAATGTCCTTGCAGCTAAACGAAGCAAACAACATGAAATTTAGCAAAAAATGATATTTTTGAGAAAAATTTTTCTATTTTTCAATCATAACTTTTTTTTAACTGATTGGAATTTTCCCCCGTGGGGTGATTTAAAAAGCACTTTTTACGCAAAATTTTATAATTTCGGTAACGTTACCCATTTTTTTGAGAAAAAAAACCCGCATGAGCCTATCCATGCTTCATTTTTGCACCCGTTTGCACGTCTGTGAACAGCAATACCGAATACGACATGCATTTTGGTGAGATGTATTATATGGCATTTGAGAGTGAATTACAGCACAAGTAAACGTGCAAAGTCATTTTAGTCAACTTCTAAGCACCGCAAAATTATGAGTCAAAACTTCAAAAAGCCGTCAAAGTGTGAAAACTTCAGACCTGACTACCTATTCAGTTCAATATCTCGAAATATAGAGGATTGCGCCGGGGGTCGTGTGAGAGTTTTTTCTTAATGAATGTTAGTCCCATCCATCGATCACATAAAAACTGAGGGTTAGAATTTTTGTGGACAGTGTTATACTATAAACTGACGATGCTACTGTTCTCAGGCTCTTAAACAATTCGCCGCAGCGGCAAACGCGTAAAAAAACTTTCAAAATGATATATCTCGTACAAGGTACGAATTACGCTGTCTCGGTCAAAATATTTCTTTTCCGGCGACTTGTTGTGTTGTCCAAACGTTTTTTTGAAAAACAACTGCGTAAGAAATACATGGTACAGTTGTACTGTACACGTGTAGTATCACACGGTGCAGACCTGTGCTACAAGAACCCGTGATGAAATACCTGTCGAACCAAAGTAAAATGGTTGGGAAATGGACTTCGGCAACAATTGGGTTCATGGACGGGAGTAAATTGGGTCGGGGAACCCAAATCCGGTGTTCAATACATACATACCTACATACATACCATACTACATCTATACTACTAAAACAGGAAGACGTATAATATGTACTGTATGTGTGTGTGTCTGTGGCCCCCTCCATCGGAGGTGCGGACGGGTCAATTTTCACGGGTAGCTTAGCTTTGGGTATGCTAACGGGTCTTCGAGGGCGGCGGGGGGGGGGGGTGGCACGGCACGGGTCCCGTCTGGTACATTCTAAATTGTGAGAAGGAGTGGGACGCCATTTGTGGTAACCTCACTGTTCTGTTCAAAATTGGTATCCGGGAGTGTATTTGTGTGCCAAATCAGAACTTCGGGTCAGTTTTTTTTCCAACTATACATATCAGCCTTGACGAAGCAATTATGGCCATAATAAACCAATGGAGTGATAACTGCTTTGTTAAAGGAGACATGCAAAGCTAACCCAAATTCTGATTCAGCATTCAGGCAAACCTCCGGATACCAATCTTTAACAAAATCGATAAGAGATCCCAAATTGGTGCGCAACCCCTTTAGGCACTTGAAAGAGGTCACCTGACCAAAATGAACTCCGATTCAAATTCCCCGACCCATTCCCCCCACGAACCCAATTTGTACCGAAATCTGTGTTCCAACCTTGGTCCCTAGAGTATTTGATCACCGTTCCTGTGGCAAAGGCGTGTGTCACATGCCCGCAGTACGGGGCATTACATGTATTCAACGAGCACAACAAACAGAACAATGAGATAATCGTTGTATTATACGGATGTCGCTAAGATCTTCGAAGAACAAGCCCACGCATAAACAACAGTAAAGTAATGGTACATTCATTGATTGTCAGAACACAGAGTCACCTGCTCATGCCATTTCTACCTGTGGCACTGCATGAACCCAGCCCCAAGGTCGTAACAAGTGCACATACATGTATACAGTGCTGACTGCGTACACATACCGTATACCGGCGCCGATGGATATCAGTGTCACATAGCAATTATTTGGATGAGCATGAAAAACAAGACTGCCTGTACTACCCAGCTACATCATAAATGGTTGCTTTCGTCGCGGGGGTGCACTTTGCGCATTTCAAAATCTTTAATATTTGAGCCGCACACAAAAAAACGCGCAAATTGCAACGTCAGTGTGACAATGCGATCACGCTTATGATTTCGCTATTGTTGTGTGCGTACACAAGACAGAAAAATCTGCATAAAATGTTCACGTACAATGGTACTAATATTAACAATTCCAGCAACGGTAGAGCACGTGGGCCGCTAAGGAAGACGGAAATTTGCTTTCTGACACAGAAAAACTGTTAAATTCCGGTTATCAAATATTCGTCATCTCACAAACCACGAACACATACGTTTTCATGCGCTGTGACATCCGCGAAGAATTAATCGTGCAATCATCTGTTTCTGACGTCAGCGTACAATCATGTAAGATACAATCCAAACACTGGTGCCATGCGTGTCAGGTACCGTACCATGGCGCATGCAGCATTGAGTTGGTGTTGGAAAGCGAGCAGGACTTTGAATTTTTAGCTGCGCTTATGCGTGAAACCGAATGAAACGAATCTGCTTGGCTTATACTTCACTTCACATGTTACATAGTGCAGAAGTACCGAGACTAGACAGCTGTTACAACACAGGTTCAAGTGGTCAAGTTGCGTATGCATGATTTCACAGTTGTGTCCCACGCATAAGCCGCAACATGCAGCGAAATAATTGTGACCTAACTCCAAGCTACTGTAAGGTTGTGTCAAGGCGGAGGAATTCAGCGCATACGCACTCAAACTCTAATCTTTTGCTTAGCACAGCGCGCCTGCTTTTTGTTGGCCTGCTGAATGCGTAAATTTGTTTTTTCGCCACCGAAAGTGTGATAACAATGCTGAAAATAGCTAAAGTGATAAATTGAAGCACAGGCGGGCCCCGCACCACGCAAACAAATCGAACGGGTCATGCGGGCATACTGTGCACAGTATCATCACGCTTTTATTCACGTAAATTCATTTTTTTGCAAAATTTTACAGCAAAAACGCAAGCGCCCGATTTTCTGCAACGGCTGATCAGCCGCGAAGTGGCCGAAGGGGAACAACTACGGTGGTCGGTCAAGGTGACCGGGGATCCGAAACCGAACATTCGATGGCTGCGGAATGGCGAACCGATACCGAATTGTGCTGAGGTGCAACTCGTTGAGGTACGGTCCAGCACAGAGTATACTTTGGCAAGGTGTCGTGCGTGTGACGACGACAACTCAGTGTCGTGCAGTGCTTGTGTCATTTGCACTTTTTGTTACGTAAGAATCATAAAAGTAAATATGAGCCTTATTGGGGCTTTTATGAACTTCAGTCGGTGTGACGTGGACAAACAGAGATTACGTAATATGTGGCACACGCGATCCCACTATGAATGAACCCACTATATATGAATAAACTGAATAGAGCACACTGTAGGGTTTCACGATGGTCCAAGCATGAACTTTACTGACTTGATGAAACCTATTTCAGATGAAGTAAAGTAAAAAATGCGCTGACAGGGGCCCACCTGATCGCTAATGTGATCGCTAATGTATTTTATTTTGTGTTCGAGCTGCTAGGTCTCAGCCAAAAACTGTTGGTTTGATGTTCAGCGTACATGAGGCTGTGTACAAAAGAACAATCAATTGTTGGCAGGAGGGCAACAACATATACACCATGTTGATCGTCAAAGTCGAGCGAGCCGATGCCGGTCAGTTCACAGCGCTGGCAGAGAATGTGGCCGGTGAGGCTCGATCCACTGCCGATCTTGTGGTCAGGGCGGCGGGTTCGGCACCCAACCCGTACTATCATGTCACAAAGGTGTGTGCGCACTGAGGTTGCATTTATTTTCACTGTGAGTCGTGCGCAATGTGCAAATACATAGTCATGTCCATGGGGTTATTGACACACATTCTTGACCAACTGCTCTACTGATGCCAGAATATAACATAAGATTGGCCGGCATCAAACTATGTATAATGATCATATCCGTTAATCACATCAATCGGTTTGGGTGGCTCGAGCCCATTCGAATGATGTGATCGGTCTACCGTTCTGATCACCAAGATGCATACCGGTCATAGCTTTACGTTACCCTAGTGTGCTAGCCAATGACTTTGACATGCACAATCGTCACAGGTGACACAAGCCAAACAGATGCACGGTCAGGAAGTGGCTCGCAACGAAACGTACACGGTAGAGCAGCCAAGCCCCTCAGCACCGGGCGAACCCTTGTTCAAGGTGGCTAAACGATGATAGTCATGATTGATTTCGAACCTTATGATTAATGTACTTTAGCGCTATTGTTTGCTGTATAAATTCAATATAGTATATTTAACGAAAATACAGTGTGACTGACTGCCATCGCACAACGTGTATTGCATCTTGTTTATGAATGATAGCATAAATTTTAGCGGATTTTTGCTTGAGGTTTCGTTGTTAGTCTTTTGATTTTACAGATATCGTACCAACTTGATTATGAATAGGGTTCAAACGGGATCCGGAAGGGTGTTTGAATCCCGATTTTGAAAATTTCAAATTTAACCCCGATCAAACCCGATCCAGGTCCCGAACTCTAATCCCGATCCCAATAATTTATGATCTTCGTCCCGAACTCGTGGTCCCGTTTGAATCCTAATTATTAATCACCCTACTTGCCTGGGTTTATCTGGGCTGAAGATGAGCTGGACTTGTTTAATAAAATGATTTTTACAATGCCTTCTCCAACGTTGTGTTTGTCGTCTGCCAACAAGCACAATCCCAACCTGCCAATTCATGCCTGTCTTGTTTCTCATGTTCCGTTTCGTGGACATAAACCGTTTATTCAAGAAGTGTCATGGGGAAAATGTTATGTATTGGTTGCACAATGACTTTATAAGAATTGGTCAAATTTTTTTCCTGAATCGTAAAGAGGGAAGTGACGGGCCAATGACGTTGCATTGCATGATCGCACACAAAACATGTAGTAAAGAGAATGTTTCAGACCTGCGGCAACGTGGTTGATCTGCTGGATTATTTTCTGGTGAAAATGTTTTGTGAGAATCACAAATAGCACAGTGATTAAGAGTGACTGAACTTGAAAATCAGGATTGATTTGATGAATTCTTATATAGTCATTGTGCGACCAATACATGCACCGAACGCGATTCAGTAACAAAAGCGATGATTTTTTGGCCATTATTCTGCGCACTTTCAAATTTTTTACAGCATGATTTTTGGATCCGAAATCTAAAACGTGTTTCTTACCACCGCCTATAGTGAAGCCTGAGCGTTTGCTATAACTGTCCGTAAACAGCACGCTATTGCTTTTGAGCAACTGACCGGTGTCATTACCGGAACCAAAGCACATGCAAAGCAGTTTACGAGAATGCATAAATTGCAGATATTTGGTCAAAAGTGGCATGCTTTCATCGTGCTCCATCTTGAACAAAATTATTGTGCTGAACACCGGGTTTCAGAACTATTTCACGGATTAATCCGAAGTGACGTCAGACACAGCTTTGGTTACTATTTGTTACATAAAAATTGAAAATTACATTCAGTGTTGAACTTGATCTTGTTTGTCGCACAGCTTGTCATTACTATAGGTATTCAATACCGAACCATCACAGTGTATCAAATTTTATCTGAAACAAATGCGTGTTGATTTCGAAGTTAATCCAATTTACAGCAGGGCAAAAGACAAGATTATAAAAACTAGATTTGTAAGTGACTTCAGTTTTCAGCTGGATTAACCGTTTAGTTGGTATACCAACGTACGTATCATACACTCGCTTTCCTAATACTGAAATCTTTCCGCGGCGCACCAAGCATACAAGTGTTGTTATTTGACATTCACAAACAAGATAACACCGTTAGCTTTTGTAAAACCGGGGCAATTCATGATAGAGTCTGATAAAGAACAGAACGCCTGAGGAAAACTCAACAAAATATATTTCTGCCGTTGGTTCCGCTCAGCTCAGTTACACGGTAACCAACAGAACAACAGATACGGTTGATGGGAATACCAAGGAACGAACTACAATAACTGCTAAATAGGAAAATAGTTGATTCTTAAAAATATGCGCAGTCAATCATCAAAGTATTCTTCTTGTACTCAACTTGGCTAACCATATGATTTGAGCGCAAAGCAGCATACAGGTGCAAGGAAAGCAATTTTTCGGAACAATAATCACTCGCATAATCAATAAAAGAATGCGGAGTAACACACAAACCAAAACAACCGAACAACAGGATAAAATCAACGGCAATTTTAAATTATCGAACAGCATCATTTAATCAATATCAGGGTCGGGTGCCATTTTCGCTCCTCCGCTTGGTTCAGGTGGAGGATTAGCGGCAGACGGCGGTGCACCACCACCGGGCATGCCGCCGCCCATGCCACCTGCTTTCTTTTGCATCAGTTGGACCAGTTTCATGACCTGCAGTCGATACTAACGATGAATTTGGTCAATTACTAACACCCATTTTGAGGACAAGATACGGCCAACATTTCACCTTTGGATTGTTCATGTGCTTGGCGATATTGGCCGGATTCTGTGCAATGTCGGCGTACGCGGTCATCACGGTCGGATCTGGAAAGAATTGTGTCCAAATCGTCTCAAAGAATTCCGAGATACACTTCTTTAATTTTTTTTAAAATTAAAAACAAACACACCAACCAACCTTGGAATAGTTGCATGATCTCCGGATCATTGAATATATCGGCCAGCCCCTCCATGCCCGGCGGCATGCCCTTTCCTCCACCGCCAGCACCGCCCATGAAACCAGGCATATCACCGTCGTCGTCATTGTCGTTGTTGGCCTGTTATGCAATATTTTTCAGAGAGCGCCTGCGCGTGCAATTCGACTGACTGTCGGCTGTGCCGTTTGGGCGGGGGTTACACTTGATTGGAGCGTGTTGTGTTCATGTGCCACAGCTGTGCCAGTTTCAAGCTGTGACCGCTGAGACCCTCTATCCCTAAAATGACTATTTTTTACGCTTCCTACACCGATTTTGCTCACTTTTCCTCTTAAAAAAATTCACCTTTTTTGAACACCCGGGGGCATCCGAGATTTTTTACTTTGGGGGTAACCCCCGCTCCTGATAAGTGGTAACCGAGATTCTTTATTTTGGGTATCTGGTATCCGAAAATATAGGACTTTGGGTATCCTGTTCCGGTATCCTGACTCATTGATTTCCCAACGACACCAAAACTGTACTGACGGTGACTTGGGTTTGGTCCCCAGAAGCCAAATTATTTATACCTAAATCTATACACACACCGGAAAGAGCAAATCATTTATTTTTCCTCGTCCGAAATAAAGGATTTTCTCTTTAAGCGCAGGTTTATGTGTAGTTATGGGCTTAGTCATAGGCAATTTTGGTGACCTGACCCCGGTGCACCGCCCGCCCGTGTTTGAAACTGGTCGAACTGAACGGCCAAAAATACAAAAACAGATCGGCCATGATGAGCCAAAAGTGGTCGTCGTACCTGACTGGCAGCAGCTGCAGCCTTGGCATGTTCCGCCTGTGCCTTGCGCACTCGTTCCCGACGCGCTGCCAGCTCTTTCTCCTCCTTCTTGCGTTCGTACTTGCGTTTGTGCTCTTGCAGCTTTTTCGCCTGGATACATGGAAAGATGAATATTTTTGTTTTCGTATAGTACAGGATTTATTACTCAGCAAAAATCGTGAAAATCCTTCTCGTGGTCAAATGGTCATCTTGTGCATTCGCACTGACGATGCATCCATCCGACAAAACAGAATTGGAAAGCAAAACACGCTGAACAATTCGCAATGTATTCTAAATTCAAAACAGCGAAGCAAAAGTAAAGGACACTGAAAATAACATACAATATTTCTGACTAACATTTCCCTCCACTTCTTTCATCCATTCATAAGCAACATCATCATAATCCAGTTTGCAAGCAGTGGCCAAGTCCTTGTACGCCTGCTCCCAGTGGCCGAGTAGTCTGCAAAATTGGTTTTTGTTTATTTATTATTCACTTTTGTGTGAAAAACATCTTTTTACTAAGTGCAAATTAAACCTGTGCGCTCGTCCGCGGAATTTATAGGGAGCGGCTGAGTCGGGGTTGAGTTTGATGGCTTTGTCACAATCACGAATGGCCGCCATTGGCTTGCCGAGTTTGATAAGGGCACTGAAACATTATTATGTACATCAACAAAGTGAAATTCAGCCAGGTCACTCAAATACCATTTTTACGAACCTGGCGCGTTTTGCATGAAGAATAGCGGATTGCGGATTGACTTCGATCGCTTCGGTGAATTTCTTCACAGCCTCCTCGAAATTACCTGAACATTGTCTTTCTAATATCATGTGCTCTTTTTCCAACCGGGTATATTTCCCCAAAATGTTCTAGGTGCAAACCGCACCCAAATGCAAACGGCAAATTGACAGGGTTTAGGCTCTTCTGGACATATACGAGGCAAGATATAAAAATCGCAGGTGCATTTTGCATCTATCAACCTAATTTGCAATCCAAGAACACCTAACCGTCACTGAGCGCTGACATTGCGTCTGAGCGGATTTCATTCGATTTGTCCATTAGTTCCTCCGTCACCTGGACATACAAGACAACGTTGGCATTATTCTACCGACGATAAATTTCAACCATAGTTTGAAACGAACATTCACAATTATTCAATCCAACCCACCTCTTTACTATCATCACCCATTGGTAACGGTTCGTCTTTATCCCCTTGGATAACGCCGCTTTCATCCAGTTCTGCAACAAAAAAATCAAAGCATTCCCGAAATACCAAACAAAATTGCGACCTGGAAAAATAACGGATTTTCCAGATTTCGAGAAAGTTTCCCTCGGCCCGCCCCCGAGAAAGTAAGTATCGCGTGATGGACGGCGGATAACTTTTACACTGGTTAGTGAAAACAGCAACAATACCAGAAGCTGAATAGTACGTGGCATTGGCAGCCAAATCGGAACGCACCGACATCCGATTCGGGCTCGCTCTCTTCTTCCGGCGTTTTCATGTCTTCATCTTTCGGCGGTTCGGCCTTGCTGTCCGTGCTGGTCGGCTTCGGTTGTTCTGTGGGTGGCGGTAGAGTTGCGCCCAAGCTGAAACAGTTTTAGGTCACTCGGTCACAGTCACATCACATGCAACGGGTGCACAAACACCAATAGTGAATGGCCACTGCCACTGCAAACCTTTCCAAATAGTCGCGGTAAAATTGTAATTCCGGCAAATGTAAGATCCCCGGGTTTGCTTTGCACGCGTCCGTAAATTGTTTCAGCAACGCTAACTGCGCGGGTGGAATCATACCGTTGATGATGAATTGAGAACTAATGATAGATATACCTGAATAAACATGTTACATTTTCATCGTTGTTGTTGCCGCTGTGTTGAAATTGAACGTTCATTCACCCGTAAAGGACTTCCCGGCGGCCCGACATTGCCCAAAATATTGAAAAAACGCGGTTTTTCGCACAGAACAACCCAAGAAGTCATCAGAAAAAATTGGTCAAAAAATCGAGCCGGGGCGGGCCGGGCCAGTGTCGTACTTGGTCAGGGTGTTAACGATAGATAGATTGGGACCCGAAATGTGTTGGCGATAGATAGATGACCGAAGTCCGAAATCTGGGGGATCGACCCAAACTCGTTGACGATAGATAGATGGTGGGGTACCGGGTACCCAAAAATCAAGGTACAGTATAGTACACTAAGCAGTTAATAATGTTTAAAATTTTAATGAAAATGCACTTGATGTACCAATTGCCTTCTGAAATGCCTATTTGGGGCGAAAAATACCGATTTTGAGCCATTTTGAGTGAAGAATATCCATTTTGGGGTCTATCTACCAGGGTTTTTTTTTCAAAATTCACTAGGTGCAACTTAGGTGCAACCCCCCAATTTTTAGGTGCAAGCTGGCCAAAGTAGGTGCAACACCTATTTTGGACAAAAAACGCCAATTTTAGGCTTTTTTGCCAGGTTGTGTGTTCAATGCTATTTGCGTGCTTTTAGAAGTTCAATAAAGTTGTAACGCAATGAATGCCTTTTCCTTTAGCAAAAGCAAACTTTTCAGGGAAAGCTCAACATTTTGTAGCACATTTTGTACTAGTTTCATTATTGAGAACTGATTGAGAAGAAAACGAAACAGTAAAATTTTCATGTCACCATATCCACATTTGGGGGTCACGTACGAATCAATTACTTTCGCTGTTCATTTACTGTGTGGGTATCTAATCTGTTGTCATGCTCTGCTCTAGTTCTAGTCAGTCTAGTTCCTGTGGGAAGGGGGTCCCCTCCTAAGGTACACTAACCGCCGCGACCAAGGTACACCAGTACACTAACCGCCGCACCAGGTACACTAACCGCCGCAATTTTTGCCTAAAATAGGCATTTTTAGCCCAAGATGGGCATTTTAGGCCTAAAATGGGTAATTTTCAAGTCAATGTTGTCAAAAGTCGCCAAAATACCCTATTTATGGAGAATTTTTTTCCAAAAGGGTAAAAATAGGTCAAATTTTTTACCTCAAAGGACTTTTTCCTGAATTTTTGTCTCCTCCTTCCCCCACAGGGAGGTACACTGACCGCCGCACCGACAAAGTGGGTAGGTTCACTAACCGCCTCGCCGGACCAGGAACTACACCAGTGTAGTTCCTGGGGGGGAGGGGGGACCCCCCCTAAGCCTAAGGTACACTAATTTCCCCGACCAAGGTACACTAGTACACTAATTTCCCCTCCGGGTACACTAATTTCCCCAATTTTTGCCTAAAATGGCCATTTTTAGGCCTAAAATGGGTATTTTTAGGCCTAAAATGTGTGATTTTTAGGTCAATGTTATCAAAAGTCGCCAAAATACCCTTTTTATGAAGAATTTTTTCTAAAAAGGGGTAAAAATAGGTCAAATTTTCTACCTCAAAAAGTGACTTTTTCCTGATTTTGGGTCTTCCCCCCCTTCCCCCCAAGGGAGGTACACTAATTTCCCCTCCGAAAACTTAGGGAGGTACACTAATTTCCCCGCCGGACCAGGAACTACACTGAACTACACTGATTCCCAGCCCACCCCCCCTAGTACAGCATGTCTACAATCCGTGGTTTCCACAACATAACAACATATAAAAAAACACACACAAAAACAACCCCATATAAACTTACAAAACACTCTACCCAAAACACACAACCACACACATAAACACACACCAACAACATTTCCAAACACCCACACCTCACCACACCTAATAAAAAAACCCTACCAAAAGCAAAAACACACACAACTTATAACCTAAAAGCACCAAAACAACACACAACCCAAAAAACCAAAACTTTCCAAAAACACCACCCACCACCAAAAATCACCAATTCACCAGTAATTTTAAAAAAAAACCCTAGATAGAGACCCGAAATGGATTTTCTTCAGTCAAACTGCCTGAAAATGGTATTATTTCCCCAAAATAGGCATTTCAGTAGGCAATTGGTACATCAAGTGCATTTTCATTAAAATTTTAAACATTATTAACTGCTTAGTGTACTATACTGTACCTTTATTTTCGGGTACCCGGTACCCCCCATTATCTATCGTCAACGAGTTTGGGTCGATCCCCCAGATTTCGACTTTGGTCATCTTTCTATCGCCAACACATTTCGGGTCCTAATCTATCTATCGTTAACACCCTACCAAGACGACAGTGGCCCGGCCCGCCCCGGCTCACTTCTGACCAATTTTTTTCTGATGACTTCTTGGTTTGTTATACTAAAAAACCGCGTTTTTTCAATATTTTGGGCAATGTCGGGCCGGAGTCCTTTACGGGTGAACGAACGTTCAATTTCAACACAGCAGCAACAACATACGATGAAAATGTAACATGTTTATTCGGTATATTTATCGTTAGTTCTCAATTCATCATCACGGTATGATTCCACCCGCGCAGTTGGGCGTTGCTGAAACAATTTACGACGCGTGCAGAGCAATTACCGGGTGTTTACATTTGCGGTTTACAATTTTACCGCGACTATTTGAAAGGTTTGCAGTGGCAGTGGCCATTCACTATTGGTGTTTGTGCACCCGTTGCATGTGATGTGACTGTGACCGAGTGATCGAAAACTGTTTCAGCTTGGGCGCAACCCTACCGCCGCCCACAGAGCAACCGAAACATCCGGAGCCGGAGCCGACCAGCACGGACAGCAAGGCCGAACCGCCGAAGGATGAAGACATGAAAACGCCGGAAGAAGAGAGCGAGCCCGAATCGGATGTCGGTGCGTTCCGATTTGGCTGCCAATGCCACGTACTATTTGCTTCTGGTATTGTTTCTAGTTTTCACTAACCGGTGTAAAAGCTATCCGCTGTCCATCACGCGATACTTACTTTCTCGGGGGCGGGCCGAGGGAAACTTTCAGTCGAAATCTGGAACAACCCTTTACTTTTCCAGGTCGCGAATTTTGTTTGGTATTTCGGGGAAGTGCTTTGATTTTTTTGTTGCAGAACTGGATGAAAGCGGCGTTATCCAAGCGGATAAAGACGAACCGTTACCAATGGGTGATGATAGTAAAGAGGTGGGTTGGATTGAATAATTGTGAGTGTTCGTTTAAAACTATGGTTGAAATTTATCGTCGGTAGAACAATGCCAACGTTGTCTTGTATCTCCAGGTGACGGAGGAACTAATGGACAAATCGAATGAAATCCGCTCAGACGCAATGTCTGCGCTCAGTGACGGTTAGGTGATTCTTTGGATTGGATTGGGTTGTTAGGTACGAAATGCACCTGCGATTTTTGCATCTTGCCTCGTATATGTCCAGAAGGGCCTAACGCCTGTCAATTTGCCGTTTGCATTTGATTGCGGTTTGTACCTAGAACATTTTGGGAAAATATACCCGGTTGGAAAAAGAGCACATGGTATAAGAAAGACAATGTTCAGGTAATTTCGAGGAGGCCATGAAAAAATTCACCGAGGCGATCGAAGTCAATCCCCAATCCGCTATTCTTCATGCAAAACGCGCCAGGTTCGTAAAAATGGTATTTGAGTGACCTGGCTGAATTTCACTTTGTTGATGTGCGAAGGGCCACCCCACGAAAACATAATAATGTTTCAGTGCCCTTATCAAACTCGGCAAGCCAATGGCGGCCATTCGTGATTGTGACAAAGCCATCAAACTCAACCCCGACTCAGCCGCTCCCTATAAATTCCGCGGACGAGCCCACAGGTTTAATTTACACTTTGTAAAAAGATGTTTTTCACACAAAAGTAAATAATAAACAAGCAAAAACCAATTTTGCAGATTACTCGGCCACTGGGAGCAGGCGTACACGGACTTGGCCACTGCTTGCAAACTGGATTATGATGATGTTGCATATGAATGGATGAAAGAAGTGGAGGGAAATGTTAGTCAGAAACGTTGTATGTTATTTTCACTGTCCTTTGCTTTTGCTTCGTTGTTTGAAGTTAGAATACATTGCGAATTGTTCAGCGTGTTTTGCTTTCCAATCCTGTTTTGTCAGATGGATGCATCGTCAGTGCGAATGCACAAGATGACCATTTGACCACGAGAACACGTATGAGTTCGTTTTTCACGATTTTTGCTGAGTAATAAATAAATGAGTATTATACCAAAACAAAAATATTTGATCTTTCCATGTTTCCAGGCGAAAAAGCTGCAAGAGCACAAACGCAAGTACGAACGCAAGAAGGAGGAGAAAGAGCTGGCAGCGCGTCGGGAACGAGTGCGCAAGGCACAGGCAGAACATGCCAAGGCTGCGGCTGCTGCCAGTCAGGTACGACGACCACTTTTGGCTCATCATGGCCGATCTGTTTTTCTATTTTTGGCCGTTCAGTTCGACCGGTTTCAAACACGGGCGGGCGGTGCACCAGGGTCAGGTCACCAAAATTGCCTATGCCTAAGCCCATAACTACACATAAAAGGGATGTGTAGCAGTGTTATTATTTATTTTTTATAAATATGAGTATGATAACCCGGCGCTTAAAGAGAAAATCCTTTATTTGGGACGAGGAAAAATAAATGATTTTCTCTTTCCGGTGTGTGTATAGATTCAGGTATAAATAATTTGGCTTCTGGGGACCAAGCCCAAGTCACCGTCAGTACAGTTTTGGTGTCGTTGGGAAATCAATGAGTCAGGATAGCGGAACAGGATACCCAAAGTCCTATATTTTCGGATACCAGATACCCAAAATAAAGAATCTCGGTTACCACTTATCAGGGGCGGGGGCTACCCCCAAAGTAAAAAATCTCGGATGCCCCCGGGTGTTCAAAAAAGGTGAATTGAGGAAAATTGAGCAAAATCCGTGTTTGAAGCGTAAAAAATAATCATTTTGGGGATAGAGGGTCTCAGCGGTCACAGCTTGAAACTGGCACAGCTGTGGCACATGAACACAACACGCTCCAATCCAACCCCCACCCCCGCCCAAACGGCACAGCCGACCGTCAGTCGAATTGCACGCGCAGACGCTCGCTGAAAAATATTGCATAACAGGCCAACGGCGACAATGACGACGACGGTGATATGCCTGGTTTCATGGGCGGTGCTGGCGGTGGAGGAAAGGGCATGCCGCCGGGCATGGAGGGGCTGGCCGATATATTCAATGATCCGGAGATCATGCAACTATTCCAAGGTTGGTTGGTGTGTTTGTTTTTAATTTTAAAAAAAATTAAACAAGTGTATCTCGGAATTCTTTGAGACGATTTGGACACAATTCTTTCCAGATCCGACCGTGATGACCGCGTACGCCGACATTGCACAGAATCCGGCCAATATCGCCAAGCACATGAACAATCCAAAGGTGAAATGTTGGCCGTATCTTGTCCTCAAAATGGGTGTTAGTAATTGACCAAATTCATCGTTAGTATCGACTGCAGGTCATGAAACTGGTCCAACTGATGCAAAAGAAAGCAGGTGGCATGGGCGGCGGCATGCCCGGTGGTGGTGCACCGCCGTCTGCCGCTAATCTTCCACCTGAACCAAGCGGAGGAGCGAAAATGGCACCCGACCCTGATATTGATTAAATGATGCTGTTCGATAATTTAAAATTGCCG
>JASAMV010007179.1:0-23085 GCA_030248065.1 Rhynchonema sp. JSB1_4
ACCGTAAAAACCTAAATAGAAGGGGGGGCTCTATTAACTCACTGACCCCATTTTGGGGGCTCTATTCCGGGGGGGGGGCTCTATTAATTCACTGACCCGAACCTGAAAAAATTGTTCCCAGAAACACCAACAAAAACCCCTAAAAAGGGGTTTGAAAGGATGTTTTTTCGCTTGTAATCGCATTTATTCGTGCCTATTGGTCAATAAGAGGCGTATTACGTGCTCTGAACGAACAAGAAACGTGCATAAATGTACCTGTCCACAACTATCAAGCCTTAATACACTACTGTATAGGGGATGTTACTTAGGGGGGCTCTATTAATTCACTGACCCCTTTTTGGGGGCCAGTGTAGTGGCTGGGGGGGGGATGGGGGGGATTCCCCCCCCCTAAGGAGTAGGTACCTTGCAACCACCCCTTGGGGGGGATGGGGGAAGGGTAGGTACCTTGCAACCACCCCGGAGGGTACCTTGCAACCATCAATTTATGGTTTTTATAGGCAAAAATGGGTGTTTTTCGACCTCAAAACCCCAAAAATCGCGCGCTCCGCGCGCAAACCTCCATATAATAGGTATTTTAGGCAAATTTTCGGCCAAAATGCAAAAAAGTACCAATTTTTTGGCCAAATTTGCAGTATAATGCATGCAAAAAACACCCTTTTTCGGACCTCAGGGGTACCTTGCAACCTCCCGGAGGCTGGGTAGGGGGGTACCTTGCAACCATCTGGATCCATCCCCCCCAAGGGTACCTTGCAACCATCTGCCTGCCACTACACTGTTGGGGGCTGTATTACGGGGGGCTCTATTCCGGGGGGGCTGTATTTAGGTTTTTACGGTATTTTGTGAACGAAAAATTTCCAGGGGATAAATTTCCAGTACAGGGTATCAAAATAACAGGTACAGGGCATTTTGACCCTAAAAACTGATGTGAAGCCTGGTGCAAAGACACTATGTGCTACTAAAGACTTCTACACCTCTAGATGGCACTTCGGCATTGACGAACCTCCAGAACGTTGAAAAATAAGGGTCAATAACGTCATTTTTGGCAAAATAGGAGAAAATTTTGCCCGGGTTTTTTTTTTCACGGAAATTTATTTTTGGTCCAAACAACGGAGCCGGTTTTTTTCGGTTTTTTTCACGAAAAAAAACCGGTTCTTTTCCATCCGCTGCAACTATAACCAGTGTAGTACTTGGCCAGGGTGTTGACGATGATTGGGACCCGAAAAGTGTTGACGATAGATAGATGACCCAAGTCCGAAATCTGGGGGGGTCGACCCAAACTTGTTGACGATAGATAGATGGTTGGGGGGTCGCCAAAAATCAAGGTATAGTATAGTGTACTAAGTTGGTAATAATGTCTAAATATTAATGAAAATGTACTTTGATGTACTAAATCCGCGCGTAGCGCGCGATTTTTTTGCCTATTTGGGACAAAAATACCGATTTTGAGCCATTTGAGGCAAAAATACCCATTTTGGGGTCGAAATGTGTTGACGATAGATAGATTGTTCCCAGAATTTGTTGACGATAGATAAATTTGCCCATAAGTGTTGACGATAGATGGATGAAATCAAAAAGTGTTGACGATAGATAGATGAATTTGGGGGGACCCCCACCCCCCCCCCAAGTGCTACCCTGACTATAACTTGAAAGTCCCCGCCCGGTGTGCTGTACCGTAAAAACCAAAATACAATGGGGGGGTGCTCTATTGGTTCACTGACCCCATTTTGGGGGTGGGGGCTCTATTCCGGAAGGCCCTATTAATTCACTGACCCGAATCTGAAAAATTGTTCTCAAAAATACCCCTGAAAGCCCTTAAAGAGGGGTTTGAGAGGATGTTTTTTCGCCTGTAATCTCATTTATTCGTGTCTGTACGTCAATAAGAGGCGTATTATGTGCTCTAAACGAACAACAAACGTGCATAATTGTACCTGTGCACAACTATCAAGCCTTAATACACTACTGTGTACGTGTGTAGGGGATGTGACTTAGGGGGGCTCTATTCCGGGGGACTCTATTACCGTGTTCGTGTTCCCTAAAATAGATTGACTGATTTTACGGAAATTGACTGTTCGTGTTCGTGTTCCCTAAAATAGATTGACTGATTTTACGGAAATCCACCCGTTTTATGCGCGCTTAAGCATAGTCTCATACCAGTGGTGTAGCTACCCAGGCGGAGCGGCAACCTACTGTACCACCAAAAATGCTGAACTATGCGTGAAGCGCACGGCCTGGTAGAAAAGTCAAATCACACCCCGGCCCGGCCCGATCCTGACCCCTGGTCCTGCCCTCTCTGCTTTCTACGAGGTCTGTTTCTTTGATTGAACATCGAACCTTTTGTGTTTTTGTGCATTTCAGGTTCATCGAGTTCGGCCGGTAGTCGCAGTCCGTCGCCGCGTGGCGCGAAGGCAAAGGCAGCGTCGGCGGCGGCGAAGAGCCAGGAAAAGTCGAAGGAACGGGAACGATCGCCAGCGGCTCGCGTGAGTTGCCTTTTTTCGGTTGATGGGAATCGGATACAGGTTATTTTTCACAAACGGCCTGTGGCGAAAACCGCAACTTGGCCTGAATGTCAAGAGGGAGATGTCAAAATTGGAGCAGCGATTTCGGAAGCGAATTTTGCATTTTAGTGCGCTGGGATTGATAATTTTACGCGCAGTGGCCAAGTGGTGAAAAGCCACGATCGGACGATAGCTTCAAGCAAAAACAGCAAGTAGCCACAGGAGCCCCCAGAGCAGAACAACACCGTTGCAAGAACAGTGTGTTGAGTTGCTGTGGTTTTGGGAACGAGAGAAAGAGAGAGGATGGGCTCATCCACATGAAATGTTTCGTACGAACAGCGAAATATGGCAGCCAATCACGCAACAACCAGTAATTTGATGGATCCTTGTCATAACTGATCAAAGCAGCATCAAGCTCTCTAAACACGCCCCGGGTGATCGCATCGCGCGATGTTTGTTTCGATTCAGAAAGAAGCCAAAAGCGACAAGGCCCCGGCAGCCGGCAGTCGTCGGTCGGATGAACGCGGCGCTCCAGCCGGCAGACGGAGTCGTTCTCGCTCGCCTGCGCGACGCAAGGTGCTGGTCGTTTGTGATAATAAATATTGTTGTGTTTTAGTGTGTTTTCAATTGAAAATTACGAGAATTTTTTGTCTTCGATCTGCAGGAACGCTCGCGCAGTCCGAGTCCGCCCAAGAAACGACTGAACGTGAGCAAACTGACGCGAAATGTGACCAAGTGCGTGCTCGCTTGCCATGCCGCATTTTTCTTTTACTGGTTTCGCATGGCTCTTCTTCTGGTTGTTCCGGCCTTGGGGGCTGATCTCTGACTTTTCATTTTGCCAGCCCACAACGCAAAATCGAAAGTCGCACATCGTGCAATCGTTGTTTTGTATTTCAATATTCAATTCACAGGGCGCATCTGATGGAGATCTTTTCGGTGTACGGTCAAATCAAAATGTTGGACATGCCGCCCGACTATCAGCACAAACATCTCAGCCGGGGACACGCCTACATCGAGTTCGACAGTGCGGATGACGCGGAGAAAGCGTGCAAACACATGGATGGGGGTGCGTTAGGGCGCGTTGCTTTTTGGTTTATGCGTGTCTGTGTGTGCTGCATTGGTAACTATTGAAAACTAACATGCGGAGAATTGTTGCAATTGAGAAATTATGATTTGGAGATCGTGTACTGTTCAAAAAATGAACAATATCTGATAGTGTTTGGTTAGTTTGAATATAAAAGTAGTGCTGCCCGAGCATGAAAATGTTTTCTCTTTTGCATTTGTCTGTCACTGAGCCACAGTGGTAAAAGCAAACTACACCAACATGAGCTCGATATCGAAGGTGGTGTGCATTCAAAACGAATAGAAAGACAAAATCATCATGCTCCATTTTGTATTCTTCAACGTGTAGCATTTCCCAAATCAGCAGCCACGTATGAATGTTTCACTATTCTGCCAGCTCCGAAATCGAGCTCGTGTTGGTGTCGTTTGCCTTTACTGACTTTGATTTTGCCATTGTGCGAGAGCGCAGTGACAAAAAAATTAAATTAGAAACAACAACTGTATTCATCAAATGAAAACAACAACCTAAACTGGAATAATGAAACGTAGTCGAACCAACTTCAGCGCGTTGATATGCTTGTGTTAGGGCGTTGTGCATTGTGGTTGAAACGGGCAAAACCCACTGCTGTTACATTATTATGATCCATGACGATCGATCGATAAACACAATCCCAAATATAGCCAATCAATCAATAACACAGGTCAAATCGACGGCCAAGAAATCGCTGTATCGTACGTGCTGGCGGCGCGTCGTGCCCGTCGTACTTCGCCGTGGGGCGGGCGTAGGGGTCCGGGGGGACCACCACCCCCGTCGAGGTATAGAAGCCCGCCGCGACGTGGTGGGGGCAGACGGTGGGTTACTTGGGGGGATGAGGTGATGTTGGATTGACAATAAGAGGTCATTCTTGTTTATTGTGGCATGATTGGCCGATCGGAACATGTAAAACAAGTCAATTTCAAGATAAAAAAAATAAGAAAACATCAATTTATGAATCTATTTCTTTTAAATTTCAGTTCACCTTCACCGCGTCGACGTCGCCGCAGCCGATCGTGAACATTTAAATCAACGAATTACGATTGTCTGGAAGAAAAGTTATTTTTGTTGTTGTTTTTCGATGTGAAAGCTGTTGTTCTTAAAGCAACCTGTCCACCTGATCATTGCGTTTAGTCAATTTATCTAGCTGTCAGGTAAAAATTAGCATGGACACGACCGTAAAATGTTTGTTTGTTTGTCTGTTTTGTTACCAGCGTATTTTACAGTGTTGTGCGTGCGCGTTTGTTATTTTTTTAATGTTGTTGGGTTTTCCTTTCTCGTAAATCCTTGCTGTTTTCTGATCTGGATGCCTAAAAATGTCATTGATTTTCATTGCGGTTTTCTCTTTTTCATTAATTTCGCGGAATAAAAATCATTCTTATTGGATTTTCCCTATGTTTCTATTTTCGCTTGTGGCGGTTTTTCGAACCGCACGAGGACACGCGATCCCTCGTTATTTTTAATTTTAAAATTTTTGAAATTTTTGCACTTGTGCGTAGATATTTCGTTTACATTTTTTAGCAGTGTGTTACTAATTATGGCAAGCAATACAGTGGATCACTGGAAGCATCTTGCTGAGCAGTATAAGCGCAAGTAAGTCCTGATAATATTTCATTGTCAGCAGTGGTGGGTCTCGTTGGTGAATTAATAAGGTTCAGCCGCAAAATCCAAAAAATTTGGATGCCGAAAATGGAAAATATCAAACAACGTTATGGGGTGTGCCTGCCAAAAAATTGGGTACCCAGTTAAAGGTGCATTTTAGATGATTTGAAGTTGGATAATTGAGCAAATGCGGTGTTGGAATGGCAAAAATGATTTTCAAGGGGTTGCGTGATCTTTTTTGCCATTTTTGAAGGTCGAGTTTTATGGTTCGTAAAATTTTAATGGTCACGTGAGAAAACCGGATTTCAGATACTGGGGTTGGGATTCCCTTCGGCGACACCACTTGCTGTAAGGTGCTACAATTTTTCTAGAAAACTTGCGAAAAGATTACAAATGTCCGTTTTTCAAAAAACTTTCTAATTTCGTTGCCTCACGCATTTTTACATACGCAGGAAAACTCCCGCTCGTAGCCGAGGCAGGCAACAAGCTCAACTCACAGTCAACAAGCCAGGCGCTGACACACACAGCTTGTGTGACTGAAACATTCCAAACGCACACGAACCAGCCGCGTGGCTTGTTGAGTGTGTGTTGATCTTGTTGGCTGCCTCTCGACTTCGAACGGGAGTTTCCCTGCGTCTGTAAAAATGCATGAGGCAACGAAATTAGAAATTTACTATACCACAATATTTCATATACCAGAATGGGCGTGTACTGTGGTTCTATCATTCGATTATTGGAGTACCGCATTTTCAGCTACGATGCGGCGCAAGAGGAACTGGCCGAGTTCCAGGAACAGAGTCGTGATCTCGAACGGGAACTGGAAACGCAACTGGAACAATCGGAGAAGAAAACCAACGAGCTGATTGCCGTGAATCAGAGACTGACGGAGGAACGCAATCAATTGAGGGTTGGTCGTTTGTCTGTAAAATTGTCTGAATATCATATATGCGGTACATTTGTCTCGATATCGTTGACTGACTAATTTGAGTGCGTTGTTAATTTGAAAAATTTCTGCTAGATTACAACGATTCAACACGAGTTTGATCGCTGTTTTGATTGAAAGCACACTGCAATATTTCCGGATCATGTCTAGCCCGGTTTATTGGTTTTCGTTTCTGCGGTACTGGTTACAATAAAATGATGAGACATAGTGATAGTGAAAACAAACAAATACCGCAGGGCGTTCCGCAAGAAAATCACCTGAATAAAACCTGCCCTGGGCATTAGTTGCTTGGCAGACCAAGTGCTCATCGCTTGTGCTTGCTGATCCGACCGCCAGCAGCTCAAGATAACAAAAAAATAAATAAAAAATAAACAACAGAACACCGACATATCATTTGCAAATTTCCAGGAACGCCTCGAGCAAACGCAGGAGGATTCGCGCAAGCAGATGTCGCGTCTGGAGGAACAGCTGACGCAAGTGACCGCGCAGCGAGACGAACATCAGAGGTTTATTAGAGGACTCGAACAGGACAACGACGATCTGGAAAGGGCGACGCGGTTCGTTCATGTTTCGGGTTCGGGTGACCTGTTTGTTCGAACGGGGTTTTGTCGGGAAACTGGGATGGCGGGGTTGACTGACTAGACACCTTTGTGGATTAGGTGGCATTGGTTCACCGGTTGGAAGCGCGCTGTTTCTCATGGGAGCGCAGTTGCTGCAGTCCGCCCGTCTGTTGAAACAGGGCGAAATCGAACGTTCGTGTTGCTGAGGCGATCTTGAAACAGGAACGATTGAACTGTCGCGAAAAAGATGTTACTGATTGTGTCGCCGATGGGCGTGATAATAAAGGCGCGCTGATGGCGTCGGAAACCAGTTTTGGTTTTGAGATTACAATTATATACAGTTGTAATGACATGGTCGGGGCTGGACATTTTCTGTCACTTTTAAAAATAGCCACCTTATAGAGAGTGGTAATCCCGAGAGGGCTCCAAAGAATGCTCGATAAATTGGGTAGACTGCAACTCGTAAACTGCACTTTTTATGACTTATCCAACCGAACACAACGTGATGTTTCAGCAACCTATCAGCTGCGCTCGAGGATTACGAGAAACGACTGAGTGACACGTTGGAGCGGAATGCGCTGCTCGAAAGCGAAGTCGATGAAAAGGACCAATTATATGTGAGCGAAAGACATTTATTTGTTTTTTTGTAGGTTGGCTCTCAGATTGTCGATTTCCCGTTCCCGGGTCAAGTAGCTCAAACCTGAGATCTTTGAAGCGTGCTTTGATTCACCGACCTGGCGTTAAACTAACTCTCCTAACCCCATTTGAACACCCAACAACACAACAACAAAATTACTTAATCTCTTGATTGTCATATCATTCAAAATGTTGAACATTCGTCAAGTGACCGAATCTGACCGGGGCCAGGTTGGAACGAGCCGAGCGTGCACGCTTACTTGCAAAAAGGCAAGCGCACAGCACGGCGCAAGAAGAGAATGGCCAATAATTTCGCTATGAACGGGTGCCGAGTGGTAGAGTGTGTCTGAATAAAATTCTCTGAATAAAATTTTGAAAACAATGTTTGTCGTCTCAATACAATTTTCGAATTATTTCGTTTTCACAGAGCACCGTCCGGCATCTGAAAGAGGAGACGAGCGAACTTCGCCAGGAGCTGGCCGTTCGGCAGAAACGAGAGAAAATCGTGTCCATGTTGCCCGTGGCCGTGCCAAACCATGACACATCGCCAAATTCAAGGTTTGTATTGATCTCATAGGGTTGTCTGGCTTTCATTTGTGTTTTTCTTATTTACGGTTTTCTTCCTTGTTCGGAAAGTTCTGCATTGTGATGCAAGCATCAAATAAAATCATCAGTTTTGTTTGTGCTTGGCAGGAAACATTTCGAGGTGCAGTTAACCCATGTGCGGTTTTGAACGAGTACGTGCATGTATTCTTCTTTTTTCAAAAAAAAATTGTTAAAAGCCGTCACGGCACTGATGAACGGATCATCTGGTTTGAGTCAGCTGTGCGTGTGCCCAGCCAGCCCACCCAACCTGTTGATGTTTCACACACGCTATATATGCAGATCGCCGCGTCCATCTAGTCGCAGTGGACTGCCACAGCCGGCGGTGACGTCATCAGCGAGTTCGAGTCAGGAACAGAAAATGGATGTTGACTCGCCCACTAGTGCATCGCCGCCTGCGTTGGGCGCGAAACGTTAGTTTGGGGGGGGGAGAATATGAATTTGTTTTCGGCCAACTGATGCCGCGAAATTCATTCAGACTGAGATGATTCGAGCGTTGGAGGTAGGAATGAGGGTTAGGCTTGGATTTAGGCGTGTGGTAGGTAAGGTTTAGGCTCGGGTTTACTCTGCGCTTACGTTTGGGATTGAGCACTGGTCAATGGGTCTGGTACGGGAAGAGGTATACGGAAGTGTCAGGCTTAGGCTGTCACTTAGGCTCAGCCAGTGTGGTGGCAGGCCAGTCGGTCGACCTAAGATACCGTAGGGGGAAGGTTTCGGAGTTACTCGAGATACCCCCAGAGGCTACCCAAGATACCCCTATGGTCCGCCAAAAGGCGAAAAAAGGCCATTTTTTGCATGCAATTTTACTGCAAAATTAGACTACAAATGGGTACTTTTGACATTTTCGCCGAAAATTGGCCTAAAATGACCATTTTTGTGTGTCGCGATTTCTAGGAGTTCCGAGGTCGAAAAATACCCATTGTTGCCTTTGAAAAGCATAAATCTACTGACTCGAGATAGCCTTTGGGGTCGGCTCGAGATAGATACCCTTCTGACAGCCCCTCTAAGGGTTGACTCGAGATAGATATTGGTCGCACAATGACTATGTATATGAGAATCCATCCAAAATTTTTCCTGAGTTGACAAGCCAGAAAATTCAACTTAACATTGCGCGCCAACGTGTGGTCACACATAAGGTATGCAGCAGGCGAAATGTTTCAGGGATTAAAAACGTGGTTGACTGGTTGGTTTATTTTCAGATGAAAATGTTTTGTAAGAAGTACGAATAGCGTGGTGGTTAAGCGTGGCTCATCTTTGGAATCCTGAAAATCAAGGTGGTTTTGGATGGATTCTCATATGGTCATTGTGCGACCAATACCCCTAAGGGGGGTCGCAGCCCCATCCCCCCCAGCCACTACAGTGGGATCAGCCTGGGGTCACGCATTGCGGGCCAAACTCACTCTTGTCGATCGGATAAGACCCTTTTGAATTACGGCGATAGATGTTTGAAGATGTTTATGCCAAATTTGACCAGCGTAATAAGTTGTGCCTGCAGTTGTCACGTGAATGGACTGGGGACACGGTGGGCAATGTTTTGCGAAACACGTAAATGAAGTTTGGAAATAGAAATTTGACAGTAACCGGTTCACGTTGAATTGCGAACTGAAACAGCAAAACTCAAATAAAAAAGCAAATATAGCCGAAATTAGATGGAAGAGAAATTACGAATTGTTGCAGCGTCGGCCATTCCGCGCTCGGTCACAATCGACGGCGTGTCGCCAGCCCGATCGCCCTACACACCCGCCAGTCGAATATCGGCGTTGAATATTGTCGGCGATTTGTTGCGAAAAGTCGGCGTAAGTTTCTGACGTTCGCATTTCGCCAGCCCGTAACCGCGGTCAGAGCTGACCGTTTGATCGTGGTGATGTGTGAGGAAAGTTTTTTTCTTTGCGACCTAAAGCCCTGTCCCTATTCCGCGACTTTTTAGGCCCGGCCGATTCAGGCCCAGTATATTTGACCCATTTATAGGCTTAGGCTCCAGCCGGGCCTAAATGGTCAGGTCTGAACCTGTGCCCCGGGACTGAACCGTCGCACTCGCACAATACTCTGTCCCATGTGCATGTCACCTGTCTTGTCACCTGATAGTATGATGACGTGGGTGGTGGACAAGTATTTTCATCGATAAAATTTCCCCTTGTTCAGTCGAAAATTTCCGTAACGAATCAGGAATGTCAGGAATGCGCTGGCTTGACTTTGTCAAGAAAAGTTACCGTCTAGTTCATCTTGAAGACGCTGCTAAATTTACAGGCACTCGAAACCAAACTGGCGTCCTGTCGAAAATACGCCGGTGAGGATCGAAACGGCGGCCCAGAGTGGGTTTCTCTTAATTGTGAATCTTTTTTAATTTTTCCAATTGTGTTGTTGTTTCTGTCAATCAACATATTACCATCAGTTTTGATTTTTCGTGTGGAAGCAGAACCTCGCACGCGTCTGTTATCCAACAAATCGTGTCAAGCCAGCCAAGCTCACAATTTATATTCTCGATTTAGAATATGGAGGGTTGACTGTATCCGTGATTAAAAACGAGAAAATCCGGCGATGAAACCTTTTATCACCCTATTTGACAATTTGACAGGTGTGTAATTGTTTTTAGGCCCAAACAACCACATCTGGCCCTGAGTGGTAACGAATCTGACACTCCGAGACGTGGCGGTGGGTCACCTTATCGACTTGACAGACCCAGTAACGTGCCCAGAAAATTGTGACACGAATTTAAAAAAAAACAAATCTTCATGCAAAGATTCGGTGCAGTGCACTTTTGTCATGTTCTGTCGACAAGTAAATTGTACTTGTGTGTTTCATTTTGGTGATGTTGTATTTTGGGGCTGTGTGCTGCTGCACAATATTTGGGCTCTGTGTCTGTATGTGCTAACTTGGGTGAGGCGCGATAAACGGCTTTATTACGGTGGTCAGCTCAAGTGGTCAAAATATCTCTTCAACCCACATTGTAGAGTCGACCGCTCACCCCGTATGCCATGTATTTTTTTGGGGCTGCTGTGAGTTGACCACTTTAATATTAGCCCGTTAAAGTGACTCTACAATTGAACGTTGACCGCGTTTGTTTGCAGCCATTTTGTTAGAATATGAAGGCAGGGTGTCAGAAACCCAGATTTAGGGAATGGATTTTCAACTCGTTGCTTTGTGATGTTTCACGGAGCCCACATATTTTCACAGGAGGAGAAAAAATGATTAAAGTTTGAGGCGGGCCTGTGCAAGACAGAAGGTAATCCAATCTAAGATATTTTCAGCGTTTTATACACAGACGTTTCTCCGTTAAACGAGATATAAAGCATTGCACGAAACGCCAGGTGTGGCAAATGATAAACGAAACACTCCGAAAAATCAAGCCTTTTTGAAGCACCCTTTTACTGCTGTGTAATTTTAGGCATCTGTGGTGAATGAAATAAGTTGTCAATTGCAAATAAAAATCGTCTAACTATCCTGCGTTCAGGATGTGCTTTTCGTTTTTCAAAACCCTACACAGCTCACACAATGTTTACCACAACATGCGCAAGCCAGCCATTCCACAGCGCACACACAACGACAACACACAGCCAGCACAGCGACAACACAGCAATGTTTCAGCTGGCCGGCTTTGTCGTGTGTGTGCGCTGTGGAATGGCTGCTTTGCGCATGTTGTAGTAAACACTGTGTGAGCTGTGTAGGGTTTTGAAAAACGAAAAGCACATCCTGAACGCAGGATAATTAGACGATTTTTATTTGCAATTGACAACTTATTTCATTCACCACAGATGCCTAAAATTACGCAGCAGTAAAAGGGTGCTTCAAAAAGGCTTGATTTTTCGGAGTGTTTCGTTTATCATTTGTCACACCTGGCGTTTCGTGCAATGCTTTATATCTCGTTTAACAGAGAAACGTCTGTGTATAAAACGCTGAAAATATCTTAGACTGGATTACCTTCTGTCTTGCACAGGCCCGCCTCAAACTTTTTCATTTTTTCTCCTCCTGTGAAAATATGTGGGCTCCGTGAAACATCACAAAGCAACGAGTTGAAAATCCATTCCCTAAATCTGGGTTTCTGATACCTTGCCTTCATTTTCCAAAACAATGGCTGCCAGCAAACGCGGTCAACATTCAATTGTAGAGGCACTTTAAGCACTGACGATACACTGTACCGTACCCAAGCATGCACGTGCGTACAGGTACTTCAGTCCAACCGATTTGTTGTATGTACTGTGTGTGTGCGTACTACGATGCAATTATTGTTCGTGTGTGCTCCAAAGTGCTGTGTTGTGTTTGTGTCTATTGTGTGGTACTGTGCTTTCTGTGTTATTCTACCTGAATTATTGTGCACAAATCATTCAGGGTGGTGCATGGCTTTCCGGTTTTTGTTTGTTTTGGGGTTGAGATCTAGCATTCGCGTTCGTAGCATTTCTGCCAACCATGTAACGAATAGTTATGGGTCCTATGAAACATTTTCCCCAACGTATATTCATCGAAATGTATATGTATTTACCCAAAAAATCTTCACTCGTCAAAATCGGACAGCCACTGTTGCGCCACTCTTTATTTATTGATGTCTTCTTCGGCATTGTGATCTTTATTTCATTTTATGAGTGCATGAATTCATTAAGGTGAGCTCACTCTATTCCTGGAACTCGAACTAAGCTGACAACCAAGCTTGTGTAATCTTCAAAAATCGCGTGTTCTTGCTTCTCCGCTATTGTCCCACTGTTCCTGTTGTCATTTAGCTTCTGTGATACTGTACTTGCTGATGTATACTTACTTAAACAACGGTAGATATCGATTTACGTCATCTACTTTGTAGACTGACCATAGAAATCCGAAAACATTATTTTTCTCATGCATTTCGCTGCTTGTGGGCTCCAGTGTAGTATTGGTCGCACAATGACTACATAAGAATCCATTCAAAAATTTTCCTGAATGGTAAGGCACGTCTCGCTGCAGATCACAAGCGTTCTATTTATATTTTTTCCAAAACATTTCTGGCGATATTACAGAGAAGCTGCTTGAACACAGTGAGCGTGATATCGGCAGAAATGTTTTGGAAAACATATAAGTAGAACGCTTGTGATCTGCAGCGAGACGTGCCTTACCATTCAGGAAAATTTTTTGGATGGATTCTTATGTAGTCATTGTGCGACCAATATTTGCTGGTTGAAGCAAGGCAAAGGACCCCTCAAACAGGGATACAGTGTCCTTTTATTCGACGTAGTTTACAAATAAATTTACCTATTTTTTCGTAAGTCGACCGTTTTTTTTGTTTCATTTCCGGTGTAAGCACAAATAACATCCAAGCTTCCTGAAGTATTTTTTGGTTAATTTGCGATATTCTTTTTGCTCCAATATCTGGTTTTATGTTGCTGGCTTCTCTTACCGTTATCTTACAACAAGCATGATTGGTAATTAATTTGGTTTTATCTCAGCGAAAACCTGTTTTCTTTTGTGTCTGCCGTATTATTGATGTAAATTGCGATAAAGTGTGGAAGCTTCGTGCTTCTATCGACCTACCGGCGAATTCAGAATGAGAACCCCGGGGTTTTGCTTAGTTGGGTTTTGCTCCTATCTTGAGAGTTGAAAATAAAAATATTACCCTCAGGGGGTCGTATTTGGAAAATCTAACCAGTTTTCAATGTCTGAGTCAGGTGACGAAAATATTGCAACACTGAGCGGGTGTTGTGAAGTAAAACTTGGTTTTTTGCACTTGTTATGTGAAGCGCATCCTCCATGGGTTTACGCCGTTGTTGCTTGCTTCGGTTGTGATATCGCCAGAAATGTTTTGGAAAAAATATGTATCAATAGAACGCGTGTGATATGTATGCAGCGAGATGTGCTTTACCATTCAGGAAAATTTGTGGATGGATTCTTATAAAGTCATTGTGCGACCGACTTCGGTCAACTTTCCTAAAGGTTACATACATAGCTGGATGCTGACCAATAAATCTCAGAAAAAGCTTTCACACAGCTTAATGAAAAACTGGATGGCAAAACGATTAGATGCTTTCCCACAGATTCACGGGGTGCCGAGTGGCAAATCACTGCGGATGCTTTTGTATAGTCCGTCCACCAGCTCATGGCACTTTGTGTTGCTGCTGGCTGGTTTGGTCCATTCCTCCACGTTCTAATGAAAGAGAAATGGAGTGTGAGCGATTTTGCAAAAAAAACTGAAAAAATAATAAAATATGTCGAAAACGATTGAATTCGATCAAATTTAAAATTAAATTAAATTAAAATCTATAAAACACGTCGATTTCATAAAGACAGCAATTTAGGAGCAAAAATAATTTTTTTCGGAACCTCAATTTCTCTTTCATTAGAACGTGGAGGAAGGGAACAAGTCGGCCAGCAGTAATACAAAGTGCCATGAGCTGGTGGACGCACTATACAGCTTAATCCCTGAGGATGCGGACACTAAACCTTTGAGGATGATTTATTCTGTTAAAAGTATCGTCAGAAAATAAGGACATTTATACAATACGAATAACCGAACACGAAGATCAGAGAAATTTCACAAAAGTTGCGTGCATTACATTCCCTCAAGCATGGCACTCAGAAACGTCCGAGTTTCTGTAATGCACACGCCACTGTACAGCAAGTTGGTCCATGTATGTTTTCGCCTGATCGGTAGCCTGATTTTCATGCGCATGCACTTTCGTGTGAAGGCAACAACACAGCTTCGTCCTGATCCAAACACTAGACGGCTCAAGATTCATCAAAAGTTTGTAGGGCAGCAGGGCGCCGAAGGCGAGGAGAATCACATTTTCTACTGCCATTGATAAGATTAGGTCGACGAAGGAGTTTGTCGTTGAGTCTTTAACCGTCTTTGACACTAAGATACGGACCAGAATTGTTCCAAGCAATACACACAGAAAGCACCGATAACTGGCTCTCAAACATTTGGTCAGATTCAGGGACCGTTTCAAAAACAACCGCGTTTCCAAATTTTGTTCGGTCCCAGTCTTCTCAAACTGCGCCCAGGTGTTTTTCGCTTTGCGCCCGACATGTTCAAAAGTTAGCCAACTTGAAAAATGAATGATGAATAACGTAATTGGGACTAGTTTTCCCATCGGCGACTTTTCAACCGTCAACCAAGCATGCGACTGATAGCAAAAAATGGTCGATTGTACCAGGTCCACATTCTGATAAGCAGTTATAACCAAAGCCATTGAGAAAGCACCGGCGAGGGCGTACGCGACGAAGAGAAAAACACAAGAAATATAAGCCGGGAGACGGTAGTCCGATGCGGTTACTGTAGCTGAATGCTGATTGGCTGCAAGCACACGCCGATTGACCAACCAGCGTTCAAACGCGATCATGCTAACAGTGAATACGGCAACTTTGGATGACAGCGCATAGAGAAGATTGCGCCATACACACGAGATGGAGTTGTACTGAAATGGAAAATAAAGGCGTCGTTGGCTTACGAGCGCAACTTTTGGTTTAATCAAGAGTCCGGCTTGTCAATGTATGCAAGTGGTCAACGCCGCCAAATCAAAGCAGCGCTCGATGAAATTGTATATGTACATTACATTTTATTGGGCGTCGTTTGACGGCCAAGAGCTTGACGATAAGCATTGACAACATGAGTATACAGTAAGCCAAGACCCAAACCCTTGGGATATTATTCACAATATTTTGCGTTTTTAGCTGTATCATTTTGACCAGCGTAAAATCTGAGTGTTGTGCATCGCGTGTTTTTGGTGGTTACGCCGTTTCGACCTGTTTTGACAGACGGGAGGCTTGCCTAGACCATCGTGATTGCGAATGCACCAGATGCGTAAACGTGACCCGCGAAACAGGGCAATTATCCATTGTATCCCCAAGACTCATAATCGACCACGTCCTCGCTACAGGGTAGCGCCGATATATTGGGGTTTGAAGTGCGCAGTGACAACTGCGTTTTATGTTTTAATATCCTACTCTGTACTGCCAGTTCCGCGTCACGTCACGCACTGGCAAAGAAAGACGATTGTGTTAAAAGTGACCAACCATATGCGGTTGATGGACATTGACAATTGCCACAATGGCTCGATAGGTCATGTTGATGGTTGCGACCATTGACAGAATACAGACGTGTATCAACAGCATCTTAACGTCGCCGCTCAATGTCTTGGCGCGGGACAGTGTGCACACGCAAATTAGGTGCAATAGGAAACCGATGGTACCCACGAAGATCAGGGCTGACCACGTGACCATCAAGGGAGTGGTGAAGAAAGGATAGGCGGTGAGGTTGAAGGTCACGTGACCAGCGCTTAAGTTGGTTGACTCCATTATTGCTTGCGTAATGGTATTTTGAATGGCTAAAAGCGAGATCAGATTTCAGCCAGGCTAACATGCAATCTTGTTGAGTACGGCATCGAAAATGTATAATGTAATCTAAATGTAAAAAAATGTTAAATGAAAATGTAAAAAACCTATACTTTTCGGATTGAACGTGTAGTTGTAGTTCGCACCAGGGCTTTCGTACAAAATAAAAAAAAACGGAAAAGTTACCGTGGTCACGAGGCTTTTAATTAAGGAGCGGACACAAAGCACGAGAAATACAATAATAGTAAGAGAGACAGGTTTGTTCATAATAACGACATTGCTTACGTGAGAAATGCGACCAAATGTTGTTATCGAAACTCTCCAAATGGCAAGCACAGGGTGTCTCAAAAGTATTCTGCCACTTGCATTTGCAAACTCTGATCACGCAACATTCATCACATTGCACTCACTGCTGATATCGATCGGTTTTCTGCCTTCACCCGCGGGTGAGTCCGGCGACCGGCGGGTTGCCGGGTGACCGTGGCCGCTTACGATTTTCCCCACTGTAGCATGATTTCAGCAGTACATTCTTAAAGAAACCAATTTTTGGGATTGTTCGGAATAAAAAAAGTGAATTAAACAAAACAATTTCCAAAGCATTTTTTAAAGTTTTAAAAATTTTTTTTTGTGTAGCCGTGCCCTGCACAGTCTTCCCCTTTCATAATGATATGTATAGTCAGTTCATATATTGCCGCCGTAAAGGAAAAGAAAATTTGGTCAAGACAAAAAGATACCCGGCTTTAAGCCGCGCACGAACACACAAACAAGCTGCATGAATAATTTCACTAGTTTCCCATTGCAAGCTGAAATCCGATCAGCCGTGCCTCGGACCGCATTGTAAAGTGCTCAAAACATGAGTAAACACGCAAACAAAACGTTCCAGAAAGCAGAAACAGTGTAAATGTTCTCCGCAACGGTGCCCCACCCACCGACAACCTTTTACTGACAAAAGGAGAGGCTTCGTAAGAACACATCAGTGCTCTTATACGTATAAAAATAGAACGTAAACAACAATGAGTTTCGTCATTGTAATCACGTCACGCCGCAAAGGTCACGTAAAGACACAATGAGCACATCTCTGGCAGTGCAGTGCAATATAGAATCAGGCAAAATCAATTTCTATGGCTTTGCTGTTGATATAATTACACAATGTGAAACATCTACAGTTTTATGGGAAATCGGCTTGCGAAATACTGTTCTTCCAAATGTGAGGCAATCTATTAAACTTTGTGAATTTTATGTGATCAGCAAGAGAATGTTCATTTGCGAACTCAGCACACTTGACTGCCGGCCAGGGTTGGATTTGTGGTAACTTTAAAAGAAAATTCATTATGTTGTAATCATTATTGAAATCATTTTGATGAATGTTCTTTGTACTAGTGTACCGGGAAAATTAGTGTACCTTAGGGCAGTGGTGTCGTTGAGAAATCGAAATTTTACCTTACCCAGCCCAATTTTCGGGAAATTTCCCATACATACCCCCAAAAATCAAAAATTTCCCATACCAGGGGGGGTTTCTCCAAAAATTCAAAAATGTCCCATGCCCGAGGGGGTTTTTCTGAAAAAATGACCCCAAAAATCTTCAAAAAGTGGTCTAAAAGTGCCTAAAACAGAGTGTTCTTGCGGCAGCAAGCGATTTTTGACAATTTTAGGCGAAAAAAGGTCAATTTTGGTACTTCTCGGGGTCACAAAGTCATTTCGTAGGGGTGCTTGTTCCAAAAGTGAAAAATTTCCCATACCCCATACCCCCGGCCGATTTGCCATACCCCAATACCAGGGGGTAACCCCCCAACCCCCCTAACGACACCACTGCATTAGGGGAGGTCTCCCCTCCCCCCAGGAACTACAATGACCCTACCAGCCCCGAAAAATCTTCCCCCTCCCCCAAACCGGATTCCCCCAAGATTCCAGTTACACTACCCCCTACCCGCCCCGGATATTTCCACCTGTGTACCCTACCCGTCCCGCCAAAGTAGTCACAGCACTGCTCCACACCAATATTTGCTATTGATATATTGCACCATTGATATAAAACATGAAAGAAGTTCAACAGACAGCAATGCATGCTAAATCACGGCGGCTTTGTAACAACGAAAGGGAAACACGTTGTTGGCTGTCACACAGTGGTGTTGGTGTGTTGCATTGCGTGTGCGCTGTGCAGCATGGTTCCCTGTATTGGCAGTGCGCTCTCTGGTTTGCTTTCTTTGGCGCCGTTCCGTGCCATTTGTTACACAATACATAGTCAGTTGTCATAGTATTGTTGTCTTGTAAATCTAAAGTGCATCAGTATGCCTTTGCCCATGGGCATTTTGGGGAATTAAATTGTGCCCATGGGCACTTTTGAGACACCCTGGGCATTGCCCAATTTGCCCATTCCCAGGTGCGCCACTGCTTCTATTGATCAAAGAGCACCGCACTTGCATGAGTATAATGACGAAAATAATAGACTTCACTGGTTAGCGTCTTACAATGGCATTAATTTGAAAGAGGCATAAGCAAAATGTAAAACACCTTATTGATCCGGCTATTAGTGCTTAGATTTTATTCTTCATTTTGATAAAGCAAATAGGAGCATGTATATGAGATAATTGTGTGATTGTGATCATAATGCTCGGTTTTATTGTGAGCATAAATGCAGAACACTTTTGCGTCGAATTTTCTAGGCTTAGACAAAATACAATACAAAACCCATCATCCATTGTGAGTCTGAAGATTTTGCACAAAGCGCTTTATGGCTTTCTAGTGAAACCTACAGTAATCTACGGGCGGTATCAACTTTTCTGACAAGCGCCTTTGGCATAAGCAAGCCTCGTGGCCCTACGCACAAACTCCGTTGAGTGCACCGATGTTGTTCTTTTGTTTGTTTTTATATAATCCTGTATGACCTGGTGGTTGCCAGATGGCGTGTAGCAGGAAAACAGGTCGAGGTCTTCCACGAACCGGAAGGATTTTTATCGTGTACTGAATGCAACGCAGAGTGACAATAGCATTATCACCACGAAAAGTTTTGGCATTTCAGAAAAGCATGGCAACGCGTGATCAGAATACAGTTCAAAATCTCAATGTCACGTCACAAAAACTTACGTCGTAAAAACGGTAACTCGAACCTACTGCAACAACACATCACTAAACCATTTTCTGTTTCATCAACCTTGAATTTTCTAAAGCTTCTTACCTTCATATTATACAACAATATGATTCAAAGGGAATATTAAATTTCATTGGCATGGAAGAACGTCAAATCACAACTCGGAAAATTAAAACTCGCAAGAAAATTAGCTGGATCAAGCAATAATCGGTCTATAAAAGTTGAAATCAATCAGAGGCAATCGTTGTGCGTCGATTTGGAACGAGGTTGTCTGAAAAATGCAGTCATTTCATTCGTGTCGATCAACAGACCCGTTTCGACGTGGATTGAAAATTACTCAAAATAACAATCTTCGAAGCTGTTGGGCACTGCGGACAAAAGGTTTTTACGCGGTCCCTCAAAGAAGATTCAACGATCTTGGTGGGGGATTACGCAGACGACAAACAAGGATGGTAACAAGGATTGACACTGAGAAAGCCCTGGTGCATAGCCCACTTACTGGAGTTTTCCGGTTACGGCTCCCCCTCTATTTGGAAAATGTTCAGTAAATAAAAAGCCCCATGGGCCTCTATTTGGGAATAAAAATAATTTTCAAAATCCGATTTCCCACCCGCTACCGAATAGAGCCCCAGGGGCTGTAACCGGAAAACTCCACACAGAAAATTAACATAACAAACTGGTTCGGAAACGTTCAAACAAAAACTGAGTTAAAACACAACTCAAATTACAATCCAGGAGCACATTGTCGTGGCTCCAAAAACATCCAACTCGTCGGTGAAAAGGGACTGAACGAGAGCGTTTGCGCGACGTGCGAGCCCTGAAACATTGTCTGGTACTGACGAAGGAAACATCCAGGAAACATCCAGGAAAACAAAAATTAGCCACAAATTAAGGTTTGGCCAAAGTTGAAACAATAATAATTGAGGGAAAATGCAACAATTGAACTCACCACCCAAGTGCACATCGGAGTGGTTTGGTGAAACATCAACGCTGTAGGTCACGGCTGCGGGATCGGATCATCGCACACAGCTCACCGATACAACCTCTGTCCCGATTTGGTGTGCTGTGGGTCGCCGCGTGGCGTATTTTTTTTTAGCAAAAATTTGTTTTTGTTTCACGACAGTTTCTTTGATCAAAACATTTTTTTTCGTGAGAAAATGAGGTTCAGAAAAGGTGCGCGACGTGCGAGCCCTGAAACTCAAAGGCGGGTTTGAGTTTTTGACAGGGAATCACGCAAGTGTATTAGCCCGAGCTTACTCTGCGGCTGCGCTTACGCCTGGGATTGAGCACTAGTCAGTGGGTCAGGTACAGGAAGGGGTATATAAACTGCAGTGTCAGGCTTAGGCAGGGTTGTTTCAAAAAAAAAGTGGTTAATTAAAAAATTTTTTTTTTTAAAAAAAATTTTTTTTTTTGAAACTCAGATTTTGCTTTTTTTTTTTAATAAAAAAAAGTTGCCCAAAATGGGCTGAAATCTCCAAAAATGGCCTTTTTCGAGGCAAAAAATTGGCACTTTTTTTCTGTGGACGGGACAATTTTTCCAAAATCGCGCCTGCGGCGCCCTGTATTGTCCCCAAATCCGTACAGGGATGGCGGGGCTGGTCTTTTACAGTGATGTGGCATCGCTAATGTACTACTACATGCTACTACACATGTATATACATAGGTCTGGTGCAAAACCGGGCGCGCAAAGTCGATCTGACGCGCAAGATTTGGGCTGTAATCGATATTTTGATGCTCGTATATCAGATATACGGCATTAGATGCATTAAAATACATTGTACGGCATGCTACCATACTGTACATTAGAGTACATCGTTAGTGAACATCAACCTCAGACTGGTAGGATTCCATAGAATCTGCACAATGCTACCGGGTGTCACCACACAAGTTGGGTCTCAGGCGAAAATTTTTCAATTTTTGAAAAATATGTTGCATCGATTTCATTTATCCTGAAACGTCGTTTGCAACACTTTTTCTAATAAAAAAAATTTTCGTCAAAAAAAAATCAAAAAAAAATTTTTTTTTTTTAAAAAAAAAGCTCGTTAATAAAAAAATTTTTTTTTTCAACCCTGGGCTTAGGCTGTTACTTTAGTCCAGGATACCCCTAGGCTCAGCAGGTATTGCGGGCCAATATCACTCTTGTTGATAGGACCGTCGTGACCTTTTTGAATTTCGACGATAGATGCTTGAAGATGTTTATGCCAAATTTGACCAGCGTATTAAGTTGTGCCTGCAGTTGTCACGTGAATGGACTGGACACAGTGGTAAATGTTTCGCGAAACAGGTAACTGAAGGTCGGAAATGGTATAATTTGATAATGTGTCTGCAACTGCAGCTGCGAACTGACAGTGCCAACGGGTTCACGTTGAATAGCGTATTAATCACTGGTCACCACCCTGATAGTACGATGAACAAGCATTTTCCTAAAATGTTTGCTTTTGTTGAGTCGAAACTTTCCGTAACAAATCAGGAATGTCAACGATGCGCTGCTTTGACTTTGTCAGGAAGTTTTCGTCTAGTTCATCTTGAAGACACTGTTAAATTCACAGGCACTCGAAACCAAACTGGCGTCCTGTCGAAAATACGCCGGTGAGGATCGAAACGGCGGCCCAGAGCTGGTTTCTCTTTACTCTTGCTAATTTTGAAACAATTTCTCTTGTAATATTTCTAATTGTGTTGTTGTTTCTGTCATCAATGAATACAATACCATCAATGCCTAATTTTTTGTGTAAAAGCGGAACGTCGTACACGTCTGGTATTGGTTTATCCAAGAAATTGCCAAGCCAATCACACAATTTATATTTTTAGAGGCCAGTAGGATTGTAGTATAGTGAATTTCCAATTTCGTTGCCTCATGCATTTCTACAGACGCAGGGAAACTCCCGCTCGAAGTCGAGGCAGGCAACAAGCTCAGCACACAGTCAACAAGCCACGCAGCTGACACGCACACAGCTTGTGTGACTGAAACATTCGAAACGCACACGAGCCAGCTGTGTGGCTTGTTGACTGTGTGCTGAGCTTGTTGCCTGCCTCGACTTCGAACGGGAGTTTCCCTGCGTCTGTAGAAATGCATGAAGCAACACAATTAGAAATTTACCATACTATGTCTGAAATCTGTCGCACAATGGCTATAGAAGAAGTCATCAAATGAATCCTGATTTTCACGTTCAGTCACTCTTAAAGGGGGCCTGCCGCTATTGTTTTTTGGGTTTTGGACCTCGGTTTTTTTATATTAATCGTTAATTGGCACTGAGATGAAGAACATTAACCTTCAAAAACTTCACCAAACTGACGTTTACCCACCGAAATCGATCAACCAACATGGCCGTACGGGAACAAATTATCCCAATATTGATGCACTATGTGTGCATGGAAATCAGAATTTCCAAAGCAAAATTCAAATCACAGAGGTGTGGTATAGGCGGCGCGTTACGGTAGGTTGACAAAACATTTGTTATTTACAAAAGAGCTAATGTTTTATCGGGCTACCGTAACCCGCCGCCTATATCACGCCCCAGTGATTTTGAATTTCTCTTGTCATTCCTGATCATCGTGTGCAAAAGCGCATCAATATCGGACAGTTTTGTTCCCGATAGACCATCTTGGCGGATCGATTTCGGTGGGTAATCGCCATTTTCGTGAAGTTCGTCAAAACTAATGTTCTTGATCTCGATGCCAACAAACGATATAAGTGAAAAAACCGAGGTCGAAAACCAAAAAACAATAGCGGCGGGGCCGCTTTAACCACTGTGCTATTTGTGATTCTCACAAAC
>JASAMV010007180.1:0-29090 GCA_030248065.1 Rhynchonema sp. JSB1_4
AGGTCCTTCTTGGGTACAATACTTTTTCATCACACGTAATTCACCTTCTACAACATAACCATTTTCAAGCTCAGATCAGTTGTGGCGGTCTGAACCCCCTCCAGAAGATCCAAATGCTTCGTGAGATCTGCATAGATAGCAGGGTTGGAAAAAAAATTTTTTTTAAACAAGTTTTTTTTTAAAAAAGAATTTTTTTTTAAAAAGTCTGAGATTCGGGGAAATTTTACCAAATTTGCCTAAAAAACGCGCAAAATCGCGAAAAAATGCAACTTTAATTGGCAAGTCACTTTTGTGACTTGGTTTGCATCACTTATCAAGGGTGTTTACGTCATTTCGGTGCGATCCAACAGTCTGTGCTTGATATGGACCGCTGATTGCTGCTCTGTGGTATCGGACACAACAGTTTGTGGCCGAATAAGCAAGATTCACTCATAAACCACACAGAATTGAGAATATAAGCTGCAGAAATACTTGTCGGGTAGCTGAATCAGTCGTATATGACCGACCTGATGGGGTATGACATCGAAGTACCATGTAGGCACATGCATACTGTGTCCCGTTTGCACAGTCATTCGTTCGCAAAGCTTGATTGTTGAATTGTTGTACAAATTGCGATTGCTGCCAGTGAAATTTATTCCGTCCGTGTGTGAAATGTAATTGACCGATCATGCTGTGTTTCTGTGTTTTCTGTGTTTTTTTGCTCCTTATCATCATCTACATCTCTCGATCCGTAACTATCCACTGGCCCACTAAACACTTGTAATTGTTTATGGTTTCGTCGTTACTGTCCAGCTTATGCGTGTTGTTGACGTTACCATGTTGCTTCTGATGCAATAAAAAACTTGAACTTGAACTTGAACTCCCATGTATTACGGGAAGGTATAATAACATCATTTGGGGTATCTTAGGTACCAAATACATGCTCCAAAGGTGATTTTGTGAAGAAAATTTTTCGACCCTTGAGAAAAAATGACAAAAAATAACCCCCAAAAAGGCCATTTTTGGACGTTTTAGAACATTTTGTTCCCCCGAAAATTTTTAAAAAAAAATTTTTTTTTTTAAATTTTTTTCAAAAACCTTTTTTTTTTGCCCAACCCTGATAGATAGTGTAAGTGTATCGCTTCATGAAGCCAAATCCAAAAGAGGAGATGGATTTTTGTCGCGCGACGTGTTGTTCCATCATTTTTCATTTCTTGACATTACTTTTCGCTTTTGTGTCTGTTTTGTGGTCACACATGTGGCTGTTACATATGTACAATCACACAAGAGACATTGAAATTGACTTGCCACGGGACTGCTGGACGGAAGCACGAAGCCTGATACTATTTCTCTTTTCTTAGATTCATATCAAGCTGACAGTTCAAATGATTTTTTATCAAAATATCGTTTTTTCAACAGCCCTTAGTTAAAAGCCTTTTGACGAGCTTTCAACGACGGTAATTGATCGATTTTTAATTTATGGGAGAAAACCTATATAAATTAATTGATTAAAAATTTATTATCAATGACAAAATGTATGCGCCTGACATTCCATTCATCACAACGCCATCGCCGCCTACGCCAGAAGATGAAAATGATCAAATGCAGACTGTCATATTCACTAGGTAAATCGTTTTTTTTTAAATTTTAGGCCCGATGAATTTTGTTCCTGCTACTTTCACGCCCAAATTTCTTTTCTTTTGTCTTTTTGTACCTTTTACTGCCCGTATCCACTCCCAAGACGATACGGCGATCATTTGCCCTCAAGGTTCAAACGCATGCCAATACTGCCCCTGTAATGCTGCGTTTGGGTCAGCCATGCACATCACTGAGGACGTACCAAGGCTTCACTTGGGCTGACCACTAGATTGAGCTCACTATTATGCTTTCGCTCAGCTGTCGGTCGGCCTCGCCGGCCCAATCGCTACACTAGCCAATGGTCATGCGTGGGCACGTGCCCCACGTCACTGATGAGAAACCTTAAACTATGGAATCACGGGTGGATCTTCGGCATGCCATCTTGTTTATGTGGTAGTGTTTATGTATACTCTGGGGTGTCATCTGGGAAAACGGCAAAACTGTCCAACGAATAAACTTTGCACGCAGTGATATTGAAGTGTCAGCCTGGTGGTGACAAACTTGAGAACACTTTGACTTTCCTCGCATGAAACAAATATGGAAAAAGAACGATGTGACCAAAAAATCCATCAGTGTAAACCGCCCACTCTTCAGGATTATTTGTGTGGTTTTTCACGAGTATGTTTTGGTGGCTGAAGGCACAGTAGCGGGCCACGCAATAAAAAGCGTTTCTGCGTTTATGACCCCGTTTGAATAGTTATCGCATATTCCAAAACCTACTTTGAAGAAAGCGTGACTTGTCTCAGATTATGAAAATCAGCTGACAATTTTTGGAAAACTCATCAGCCACAAGTTTATCTACCAGCTGATGCAAACAAAATGTTGGAAGTGACTACTGCCATTTTGTTGGGTCGAATTCTCGATTGCCGGTGCAGTATTTGATTGCGCTTTTGGCCTAGATATTTACAGGATAATCAAAACATTTTTCAGTTCAAAACTTGAAAAAAATCATTACATCGTTAAGGCATATGCAATCGTTAGGTGCGCGCCATTTCGAGAATTCGGTCCATTGTTGGTTGCTTCTCCATGTCTACTAGTTCCGGTTCGAGCTTTTTCCATATACTTACCATATTTCGACTCTACTATAGTGTGCTATATTTGAACGTCAAAAAAAACAAAACGGTTATAACTTTTTCATTGACAAATTGTGACCCATTATTGTGCGTGCGGTTTGGAGGCGTCTGAGTAAGTAAAGCTTTCGACATGTGCCTTCCTGGTCTGATAGCCGTCTGGCTGAGTGTATAGCCACAGCGAATTTTCCAAGAATACGTATTGTTTCCTTGTGGACACCTGCTGTGCATTGTTTGGCCTGCCATCAGTTCATTGTTTCGTATCGTTTGTGCACAACGATACTTTCCGTTAAAATTGGTCATAATTATAGGCCAGGCCAGTTGGGTGTATTCATTCTACTGTAATGGAATGGCTTATTATTGCTTTACACATTCGTGTTTTTCAACCACCCCTCTAACTCAGCAAGGTGTGGATTTTTGAATACCACATTATCTGCTTGTGTTAGAGTAAGACCACAAGCGAGCCACCATAGTGTTATCGCGGTGTTTTTGTGACTTGGAGGTGCCAATAATTTCCAAACAACCGCGCACGCGGCGGTTTTTGCCAGGTGATTCTGTATTTTTATGTGGTTGACTGGTGGTTTTATGGATCGCGTTGGCAAAAGCTGAGAACGGACACCTGTAGGGGCCAGCGCCAGTGTTATCCTATTTGGGGGAGCATGTTAGTGTTGCACCAAAATGAGCAGCAACCATTACAGAGCAAATCATCAATGCAGCAAGTGCGCGCTTCAGCATTCGAGAGTGTACGTACAGTATGTCTAAAACTTAACAAAAAGTAAAAGAAGAATGGTTCAACTGCTAGCCTTTCAAAGCCAATCCGCAAATCAAATTCTTTTACACTGCTTATTACTCTGATTATGTTGCTGCGCGACTTGCAGAACTTGCAATATTATGTTGTAGATATTTCACTGACCCTGTGTGTCTGAGTTGAGAACCAAGGCAATGCCAGAACTTATATTCCGAAAATTTGAGGAAAACGCTCGGTTATGGTGATTGGTGCTTGACCCCTCAAGAGCGTTTTGAGCCAAACTTTTCAGCTTCATCTTGGCAGCTTTTTGTTCGAAAACAGATTTGCTTCCCTCTTCGGTTGTAGCAATCATTTTACAACAGCTCGTAACTCGTATGCGTCAATATTGCGGTTTTGAGATGGTTTCGGGCAGGCAACTAACCACATGTGCGTAAAATCACAAGGCAAACGACGCCACATTAGCAGACCACTAATTTGAAATTGGAGGCGGGTTGAGGAGCTTGCGCGAAATATTTACTTCAAAGTGTCTGGTTATTTATGACTGTTGATACCGACGTTGGCACACGAGTGTGCGTGTAAAAATAAAATGCAACATTGCGAAAAAATGTGAAAGGCATTTGTTGGCTCACAGTGTGAGTACAGACGAACAGATCGCTACCTCGTAGTTATGGAAGTTCATGCTTCTACATGACAAAAGTGGTTACAGTTTCAGTAACTCATGCTTCTCTTTTCGTACATGATCGTGGACAAATGGTAATGTCAGTGCTTTCGAGAGCTCCAAAGCAAAGGTTCTGCCATTTTGTTCCGTCTCTGAGAACATCTCTTGTGACACAGACGACGAGAATTTTACGGCGTCTTCGACGCCGGTTGGATGACCACAAATTTTGGCCCATATCCATTGTTACTCATTCGAGCAAAGTGTGTAATGTCGGGCAAAGTCAATGTGTTTTTCTCGTAGTTTTTTTGCAACTTTCTTTTATACGTACTCCTCCAACCAACACCCCAAACTTTTTCGTTTGTTTCTTCAACATTGCAACTTTTTATTGCACGCCGTGTATGCCCATGGTTGTAATCTGACCAACTAAACACACACCGGTACCACATGTTATATATTACCAACTACATGTACATTACCACCAGAACCACATTATGCCCATCAGCTGGAGCGAAAAGATTCATTCTGTTTTACATTTTTTAGGTTCCTCGAGTAGAACATATACCGAAACAGCCTGCGCCGCATCAAACGTTTCAGTGTCATATTTGAACAATGCAAAAACCGCACTGACCCAAGATGACTAGACCACTTCACTTTTTCATTTGTTTGCAACGGTACTGTTTTTATTCGGTATCTGTCCACAAGTCGTGGGTAACGAAGCGCAAACCAACACGAATATAAGACGCCACCAAATGAACATAGATTTGCCAAGTCGAAATAGACGTTTTTATTTGTCAGAAAAAATCCCAGATTTCCGGATCAGACAACCGGGTTGGCTATTCATGAAACTCGCTGATGTGCATAGATTTCGGGACCAAAAACAACGTTTGCGTGTTTGGGCCTATTAAATGTGTATAACAATCAAGTTCGTGCTGGGTGAAAGTTATCACGACGCCCAACTCTAGCTCAGGCAAGAGTTACCGTATACATTACAAGCTTCAACATCCATCTCATTGCATCATGCTAGACCCAAATGCTCATGTTTTGGAGACAGCATAACCAAAAGTGACTTATCGCGAGATACTCCCAAGCTACTAAAGTCCAAAAGTTTGACATATGTGATAGTACGTATACATATAACACCCTAAGACCTTCTGATCGGTCAAAAACGCAAAATGGGCCTCAGGGAGAAGCAGGTCAAGATGGAAAAGATGCCATCTGACTACACCGTTTCGTCTTTGACCAGCAATTCATCGGACAGGTAACACTGTATACAGTTTTCTCTCTTTATACTGGCCCTTTATACCGTAACCGGTACCCTTAACTGCCATTCGGCCTTGAGGAAGGTTCTTTTTACCTTCAGAGTACTGCACGTAGTATATACATTAGGAGTACTCATCAAGCCCAGTGGTTTTTAAAAAAAAATTTTTATTGAAAAAAAAGATATGAAAAAAATTCGTTCCAAAAGTTAAAAAAAAGTTTTTATTGTTTCAAAATTCGAAAATTTCTCTATTTTTTGCTCTAAAAGTGCTATTTTTGCATAAAAATTGCTACTGTTGACATCACCTAACCCTACCACGGGTGTATTGGGTGCCATAATCGTTGTTTTGTGGCATCTAGACATAGAGCACACACTCACAAAGGCCTCTCATATGACTACACACGTACATGAGACTGGGTGGGCATTTATTTATCCATGCCCCACACCCGAAAGGAGTGATTCTATTTTGTATTCACTCTGATTTCACACTATGTGCAGCTTATTGGTCGTGTACCTAGACGTCATAATTTCACCCAAAATTCCCATCCCGAATATCAGAAAGCCATACTGTCACACCCGCACCACCTGGGGAAGGGTACGGGTGTGTACCTGACCAGGGTTGGGCAAAAAAAAACGACGGCGTTTTTTATTAAAAAAAACGACGTTTTTTTAAAAAAAACGCCTGGGTCGTTTTTCGTTTTTTTTTAAATCCTGAATTTCCTTGATTTTCCCTGATGTTTCAGGGAGAGTACTCTGATTATCAAGGAAAATCAATTTTTTGTCCCATTTTTTTCAAAAAATTTTCGACCAATTTTTACTTTGTCGAGATACGTCGATATACGCAGTTTGACTTTCAATGATGACCCCGGCCAAAGTTGGTCCCATGATGCGGGTCTGATATGGGATCTTAACAACTCGCTAGAAAAGGGTTGAAACCCGTTTATTTTGCCTCAGAACACATAGAATTACTTCATTTAACCACGTTTTCTTCCCAACATGAGCGTTTTCCAATTTTTTTGGGGGCATATTTTGGTCATCTGGGCGTTTTAAAAAAAACGTTTTTTTTTAAAAACGTTTTTTAAAAAAAAAACGATTTTTTGAAAAAAAAAACGTTTTTTGCCCAACCCTGTACCTGACTATGGTTGGCACTTATCGACAATTGGATGGCATGGTTTTCCTATCACCTGTGCTTTATATGCACTTAGAACACATTATGTAACAAAAATACCCCTATTTTGTACTTGAGCGCTCATTTTTTATCGTGTTGGCCAGATTTTGGCTGGAATAAGAAAAAAAATTTCTAATCAAAAAAAATTTTTTTTGAACGGGGTTCGAATAAAAAAAATTTTTTTTATTAACCACTGATCAAGCCCCATTCATTCATGAACTGTACTCAACCCATTTTCAGCTAAAAATGGCTATCCGTGGCTTGAAACCAAAGATTTGTGACAACAACCACACCACAGACAAGTTTAGCGACAGATACCACAAACAGCAAAAAACTTTCGCCGGTTTTATGTTGTTCACGGTTGGTCTCTGTCTGTGACCTATTCAAGTGCATAAAGAGCCAATTCAACACGGCCATTGAGTTTCGTCGTTTTGTCCACATGTTTCAACTTCTGGCCTGTCTTGGTTGATTAAAAGTTGGAGTTACATAAGCCACCATTTGTCTGATCATTTGGTTGTGAAATGCGTCGCATGTCATAAAAGCAATTGCCGGGCGCGCCAACTGTATGACACCTGGGCTGTATTTGTTACTTGTATTGCCATTGCAATTGCAGGCTCAATTACTTATATTTGCCCCGTCTGTAGAAACTTTTATGCAGTCCGTGAAAGAGATTTGAACTCGTACGCAAAATCCGGCTTGCAAAATTCATACCAGAGCATTTCAATTAAACGCTCGGGTATGAACATATTATTCAAACTTGACTTTGAGTTTGAAATTTCTGAAAAGAAAAATACTTAAGTCGTGCTTTTTGAAATTTTCGGTTACGGACGAACAAAAAATATACACTGCAGTAGCATAACAATATATTTTTTTGAACTTATAAACTGCACATGTGTGTTGTCTGCTTGCCACGGTTCCACCAGTTCTCCGCATGTGTGAGTGAAAGCGCTGGACCCGAAAAGAAACATTCCTGGCAATGGATAGGTCTGGTGGCATTTATTCACATTCTTACTCACAAAGATCATTTTCCATCGAATTATGTAGATAATTTCTGCCGGTGTTAATGTGAATTCTGGCCCCCCGTTACGAAGAATTAGACGTTCACTTTCAACGAAAGTGATTTTGCTGTCAAGGTTTGCTGGCATGCCAGAAAACCAAAGCAACATCAATAGTTTTCATGCTAGATGACAAAAATGATTGAAAAACATTAACAATCTTTATTTAGACTAACCAATTTGTTTTGCAACCAGTTGTTTAGTCCGAAGAATCGGGCGAACCTTTCTCAAACTTTGTTCGAGTGTCTTGCCGATTCAGACACAGTGCTTGTGTGTAATGCAACGTTTCTGGAGCAAATCACAGGCTCAGACGTTGTTTCCCAGGCAGGGCCAAATGTGAGTCCGTTTTGAAATCGACCCAACCAGACCATAAATGTTTTGCAGTCGTATCCGTCCAGCGCTGTCAAGTGCGTTTGGGGGCACGGGCACGAATGCACGGGAGCGACTCAATGCGTTGATGGCACAGCGGCGAAGGACAAGACAAAGCAGCAAATACAAGAAGTACTCCATGCCACAACGTGTGCTCGACAACGTTGAGGTATGACGGTGGTAGATATCTTAAAGCCATCCAGGTCAACATGCTATCATTTGGGAGCGGACTTTTGAACACGGTTAGAATAAGCTCCAGTTATGCGGAACATGCCTGTGAATAAAAATTTGAGAACAAAATGGCAAACCACTGTGATTGCAAGCGGTTTTTAGGCTCAGCTTGGGACCTGCGACTTTTCAAACAAACACAGTCCCAAGTACCACAGAAGTGTTTAACATGTATTAGCATAATGGAACTTTTCTGGCCGCCAAGCTGGGACCTGTACCTATAAATATACATAAGTAAACCGGAACTTTCTGACTGTGTTGTCACAGTTTGTTGCTGCGCTGTTGAACTCTGCCTCAGTTCAGGAACTGTATATAAACGGTTCTATAGTTCATGCATGCTGGAAAATCAAAATTACTATTTCAACCCGAAAAACAACAGGTTATAATAGCGTCGGACCACAAAACAATTCTCAGAATTTATGCACCTGAAACAGTGATCGAAATTCGACATTCAATGTTTGATAGCGATCAAAACAATCGATGCATGTTCCCAAATGTTTGCAGGAATTCTGCGCGACCACGAGTGCGCACGGTCTGCCGCGAGTGGCCGCCGCACACGCCACCTGCCAACGTTTCTTGTGGTCGATGATTTTCGCGTTGTGCCTGGCCGCCTTTCTCGGTCAGGCGTACATGATTGTCGATAAATTCAATAGGAACGAAAAGATCGTCAATGTTGAGGTATACACAGCCAAGCAACCTTTTTATAGAGATGCCAGTCCTCGGCGGCTCTGTTGCAAATTCTCATCATTCCAAATTGTGTGTGAAGAAGTACACATTAAAGGCCTTGGTACTTCGTTCTCTCAGAGAACAAAGAACAAATTCTCGCGCGCTGATTGGCTGTTGAACATACGTGGACCAATCAGCGCGCGAGAATTTGTTCTTTGTTCTCTGAGAGAACGAAGTATGGTTAGGCCTTAACAGTGTGGATTTGCAGTTGAAATTCGAAACGATGCCTTTCCCAGCTGTGACCGTGTGCAATCTGAACCCATACAAACGTAGTCTGGCCGAGAAGGCTGGCCCAGTCTCACAAATGGTCAGTGCGTTCATTTTTGTTCTCGATTTTTCGACTTGTTTGTTATTAAATTACGATTGAGTTTCCGATGTTCAACAGTTTCTTCAGCTTTTGTGTTGAACAACAGGAGGAACCCAGGAAAGTCATCATGCTTTTGATGCAAAGTAACCTGGAAACTCCGAGAGTTACCAAGAGCGCATGACTGTAAGATGTATACGGCGCCTTTTAGTTATTATCGCCCAATGTTTTCACTCAGAACATTAATTTATGGATTTTTGTATGAGTTTTCACAAACATTTACATTCCAATTTGTTTCCAGTTGAGTGCGTTTTCGAACGTGATCACGCACAATGAAGAGGACGAGACCCACGTGGCTGAGCACGAGTCAAAAACAGGTCGACGCCCCAAACGTAGTAGTGCCCCGTCACGTGTCATTGAGGCCGCACTGCATGCGTGCACGTGTGAAACATCAGATGTGAGCGCACACTGCACACCGACGAATGATAGAAGCGCGTCAACGTGCGTGTGCGCTGAGAACACACAGTCAGGTTATAATGATTATGGTGCTGCATGCATAAACCGTATAGTTTGACTGTACTACAGTCATGGTTAGATCAGACTTGTGGAAGTTGCGGCACGATTTCACTTTTTGCTTGAGCTGTCCTCGAACTAAAACTCAGCCCCAATTGCGGCTTACGCTTTTTGACTCTTAACGAAATTCAAACTGTGCAGCAAATTTACTCCACACGCAGGTGTGCTCTGGCCGTGCTACCGTACATCGTTGTGGCACGTGCAGCATTGTGTCGACTGTCACCCACAATTGGGCACGTGTGGTCGCGTGGCCCCGCTCGATGCGCACGCACACGGCTGCTGGTGCGAATACAGCACGCATGTGTGCATTCACGATCCGGCATTGAACGACACTGTCATCGGGCATCCCGACATCGACGTCGATCTGGTTGATGGATCGAGATCGCCATCTAGATCGCAACATTATCCCGAGACCGAATCGACGACTAGACTATCATCGCACGGCGTCAGCAATTACAATGTGGACAGTTCGAGATCGAGATATCCCGAAACTGATCGAGATGTACCGACGAGACCGACTGTTCCCGAAACTACCGTAGGACCAAGACCGACAGTTTCCAGCAGCTTGAGATCGGGATCGAGATCGAATAACGCCAACATTGACGTGCAGATTGTCACACCTCGAGCGACGGTTTCGAGATCTCGACCGTCGTACCGACACCCGAAATCTCGGGAATTGATTGATTTGATTGAAGAGCTCGAAACTAGTTCCATCTCGAATCGAATGACGAGCACGACGGAATCGAGATCGAGATCGATACCAGTGGCCGATCCGAATCTCGATTACGGGCCTTTGAGGGTCGATCTGGGTAGGCTGCCGACAGGTGAGGTCGTATTTGGATTTTCTAGTGACTATTCTGTTGGGCATGTCGGTCTCAGAATGAATGACCACCTTGAGCAATATAGAGCTAACTCTAATTTAAGTTGCAGCGCCTCCAACTCCAAACTGCCTCTGCTCAATGAGCGACTGCCCCATGTTAAATTCACCACTGTTGATTTTGTGCATCAAACACTATTTGTTAAGTGTGACAAAGTCAAACTTTGAATCTAAAATTCCTCACACACTTCCGTAGGTCGTTGGCCAGTGATGCCCGTTCGTAGTGCCTGTAAATGCGAGCCCGATCGCGGTTGTCATGCAACGACGTTGTTGGCACCGCGACGAAACGAGTGGGAGTGCGTTTGTGGCCTAGACACTGCCAATATAGGTTGGGCTGGTTGACAGATTTGACACTGTTTGTCACTTTTTGGGTAACGACTAATTCTAATCATCCAAAACTGTGAAGTACTTCAACAAATTCAGTAGATGGATGCACGTAATGAGCGTTGTATTCAAGTTGTGCATTGACAGCAATCTATTGGTGTTGCTTTTGTTTTGCTCTGTTGTTTCTTTCACGGTTGAGCCTATAGACATGTTCTCAAACCGGGTTTCGGTTAAAAAATAGACCGATCTCAAAATTCAACTTGTTCGAAAATTATTTGGCTGTGATTTCGGTCATTCGGATTTGTTCAAGAATTGGTTCGGGACCTCAAAACCGGTTCGAGACGTTGTCACGTTGGGCTTTTTGTGGACATACACAAATACACATGAATACGTTCGAGGAGGAGAGGTGTTTTTGACAAACTATGATAAATGATGAACGTCCCAAAATAATATTCGCCCGCCCATTTCAGGTTTCTACCACTGCTGGCCCCAGATCGACTGGCATCTGTCATCCTGCACCCGTTGCAGTACCGATGGTTACTGTACGTACAGTGTCGACAGTGTGAACAGCACTGTCATCACTAATGGTGAAACATCAGCTAATCGTCAGAATAACGATGTGTGGAGAACGTTGTGCGTCTGCGATAGAAGGAACAGTCGCTGCATCGCCATAGATGGTCGAATCAACGCTCTGAATCCATCAAGCAACAATATCTCAGTCACAACCAACGTACCTCAGATCTGGAACTACACCACCACCAGATTGATGCATCGAATTGAGTACAGTGAACCTGATGATCAGGCTAATCCGAGCGCCACCAGAACTAAACGCCAATTGAACATGGACTACAGTGGTGGCGTGAAAAGTGCGATCTTCGAACGCCACATTAAGAGGCTGGCGGCGGCGGCGTCCGGTGACCTGTACGACCAACCACCACCCGCTCGGTTCCACAAACCAGCAATTGTCAGCTGTGACTGTAGTCATGGGTGAGGGCGAGCTTTTTGGTGGTTGGCATGCTCTGATTTGAACTCTTTTGGCTAATGTTTCAAAGCAAACAGTGATTCGCTTGATAACTCACTTATTGTACTTGCAGTGAGTCTTTTCCCTCTGAAACTTGGACTTAGGCGGCTCTCTGTACTAATCTGTTTTGGTTTTGGTCTTGATGGACAAACAATGCAGCGGTTTAACGCGATTGGCGGGCACGCGAAAAACGGTCCCATGGTTCTTGCTCAAACGCGTTTTTTGAAATTACGGTGTCGAAACCTCTTCGAAATATGCAGAGCGGGACCCTAAAGCTCCAGCACTAGGGTTATAAAAACAATCCAAACCCCATTGTTGCAGTTCCAACTGTATCGCATTCATTCGTCGTGAGCCAGACCCCGACGACACACTGTGTATGTGTCCGTTGAACACCGAGTCAATAGCTGATCTGTACACCAGCAAATCAGAGGCTGCCGTTCGTTCATTTGTTTGATTATTATTGTTGTTTTGTAAGCTTCAAATGCAAGACACCTACTTAATGGTAACTGAAATCATCTTGTCCCGTAGTGGTTATCCTAATAATGCGATTGACATCCAGAGGTATGTATTATAGTTGTTCTCTTTGTCAGATAGTGGATGATCTGGTTTCCTTGTGGTGAACTGATCCGAACTTTGTTGTTGTATGGGTTAGAACTTTGATTTCTTGAACTATCAGCTTATCCAACCAAGCATAATGTTTCAGTTATGGCCCTGCTACGAGACGAGCAAGTGGCATCCACGCTTGTGCACTCGTTGCAATGACATGGGCATTTGTGACCACGTGACCAAGGACAATCGCTTGATCGGCACTAAACCGTGCATTTGCACTGACATTATTGGACTGTGAGTGGATAGATTGATTGATGTGTTGAATGATCGATAGTTCGATTCATTCAATTCATTTTACGAATAACTCATGCGTCAGCCGATTCAGTGATTGAATTCGCGCGTACTGATTTTTGATTGAGCGATTGAATCGTTGTTTTCCATTGATCTATCAATCGAATAAGTGATTAGTTAATCAATTGAGCCATTGTTTAATCCTTCAGTAGTTTATTTGTCAATTGATTGCGAATCATTGCGAATGATTTATGGATCGATCGATTGACACAATTCACATTCCATTCACAGCTGCGTTCGCATGGATTTGACCGGCACGGGTGATGAGGATGAGATCAGACAGCAAGAAATCAAGGATGAAACTGAAAGGGAGATGTTCGCAGAATTGAGCAACGACGATCAATGGGTTCAGGTTGGGAGTTGACTAGACCATATTGTGAAACATCAGCCAGCCTGATATGCACACGCACTGTATTTTGACAGGAACTGAACGAAACGCTGATCAAAGTCTGGGACGCCACCACCGAACGGCCAACTGAGAGTCCGGTCGAAGTCGAGAGGAAGGAGAAAGCACTCGGCTTTGAGGTTCGACAGTTCCTACTGATAAAGTGTGCCCTTTTTCGTGCAGCCACGTAGCTATTTTTGCATAATTCCATTGTGCACCCGAAAGGTGTTTTGTAATTGACTGTAACCATTCCGAATCATGTGGTTCGTTTCTAGACACACAACACCCCAATCAAACCCTGTTCGAAAACAATAGAAGTCGTGCCATTATGAAAGAAAATTGCGCATGAGTGTCCTCGGTGCTCAAATCATTCACATGACCTTAATGAAATCAAAGCATTTCAGGGAATGAAAGATCAAGTGGCGATTCGCAGCAAGGCTCGCGAGAACCTCGTATTTGCCACGTCGCAAATGAACGACTCGGAGAAAAGCGCCATATCGACGTCGAAAATGGAATTCATTAAACAATGCTCATTCAATGGCAGGGAATGTTCGGTGGAAACGTCAGTTCGGCTGTGGCATGATTGGCTTTTCAAAAAAACCGTGTTTGAACAACATTCTCATTTTCAGCGATTTCACCACTCATTTCGACCCGACCTTCGGCAATTGTTTCACGTTCGACACATCGCAGATGGAGAATGTCACCAACGACAGAGCTGGACCGAATTATGGTGAGGGCATTAAAGCTGAGCAATTTTCGAGTCAATGTTATTCATGCCACTCTTTGTCGTGATCAACAACGCCAATTCCCATGTCACCAAAGCACAGGGTGTGATGATGTGATGTGACACTGAAATCATTGCTACTGAGAATTTATCGAGAAATCGACCGATGACATATAAACTTTATCCCACACGCACAGGTCTACGTATGCAAATCTTTGTCAACATCTCCGAATACCTGCCCACCACCGAAGCATCTGGTGTTCGTCTGACGGTGCATCCAGCTGATGAACAACCATTCCCTGACACTGTCGGCTTCAGTGCACCCGTCGGGTCCGTGTCAAGTTTTGGCATACATTTGGTGAGCGAGAAATGAAGAGAGTTGTGTTATTTTTGAATTATGGTTTTGATGTGGAAATATTTTTTCTGGAATACACTGTGTTATTTTAAAAGCTTGTGAGAACTCAAAGAATGGAGTTAATAATAATGCTTACGTTTCCCAAGGACCTGGATGGTGCATGGACAAGGACATCTTTAGTGACCGAAGTGATGTAGCGCTTTCAAACTTATGGATTTTACTCTTGATTGAACCACAAATGGACCAGCCCTGTCGGCCACTCAATAACAATAACCAAACAGTGTTGCAAAACGACACCGTTTCCGTTTTCCATGTTCCAGAAGAAAGTCGATCGATTGCCGAAGCCCTGGGGGGATTGTGTGCAAGACGGCAAAACGGCACAATTCATTTATCGCGACAAGAGCTATACGGTCGAGGTGGGATATGGTCAAATTTAAAAAAACTGTCCAAAATTTTGAAGCTTGGAGTGTTTAGTTCACCACCAAACAAAACAGAAAACAAGGAATAGATTGGAGGGGTTGAGATTCACGTTATTGGAGAACCACCACCTTCCCGCGGCCATCGGCGTTGACAAATTCGGCAAGCATTTTTTCGACTGTATGTGTTGTGTGTGTTGTAGATACACCACCAATTTTGATCAGCGTAACTCACGCAGTGAACTTGGGCCTTGAAATATTCATTCACGATTTCGCGAAATATGAGCACGCTTCATGAGCACATGTCAAACACGTTCGCTCTGTGCTCATCAACTCCATCTTCCAGGGTTGTCATCGCAGTTGCATGCAGCATTACCTGGTCGATCGGTGTGGATGCGGTGATCCGCGATTCCCGGTGGTGAACGGGTCCTACAACTGTCCGCCCACCAATCCCGATCTGCGTTCGTCGATTTCAAAAAATGATAATTATTTTCCTTGGAATTATGTAGCTTGACCGTTTTTATCATCATTCCACTTTTTGATTTTAAATGTAGCTGGTTTGCGTATGTAGTACATGGTATTAATTTGGTCTTCGATGCAGACAGTGTCTGAGTACCGTTCCTTGCTTATCACTTGACTAATAAGTTAAAATACAATTACAATATACTGTACAGTATGTATACATACGGTAGTTGTTGCAAATCTTGCAGGCGAGTGTCTCCAGAAGGGTATCGCCTACGCTGCCAAAATGGCTCAACGCGGGAAGATCTCATCGTGTGTATGCCCGCAACCTTGCCAGCAGTTCATTTATAGGTTAAAAGCCAATTGTTTTTAATAAGGAAACAAATTTTAAATTAGTTCTTTATAAATTCATAACCGATTTCATGTTTTGCAGTGTCTCTTACTCGGCAGCAACGTGGCCTCCTTCGCACATGTCCGTGGAATGTCACGGTATGCCACCCGAAGACTGTTTGATGCACTATCGGTTGGGCTATTTCTTTTTTGTTGGTTTTCAAATGTTCGAAGTTTTTTGAATTGATTAAAAGCAATTTTTGATTTCAGAAATGAAGCTCTGATGGTCGAAATTTTCTACGAAGCCCTTAACTACGAAGCTCTCAAGGAAACGGATGCTTACGGGGTCTGTACTTCATCAGTTTTTCTTTTGCCATCGAAACAGTTTAAGCCTATTATCATGCTGCACCTTTGTTCAAATATAAAATTAAACATAAAAATGATTTCAATTTTCAGTGGCCAAATCTGCTTTCGGATTTCGGAGGTCAGCTGGGTTTGTGGATGGGTAAGTTTGCTTGTCCTGTCAAAGAAATGATGAAATTATTTTCAGAAGTAACCATATAAATGTACTTTTGCTGTAATTTTTATTGAAAGCCCAACAATGTAACCCTAGCTTTGTGCTTGCAGGAGTGAGCGTGATTACTTGTATGGAATTTCTGATCCTCGTCTGGAGCCTGTTCACAATCGTGTTCTGTTGTGGACGCACACAAACGTATTCGCTCGCCAGACAGAATGGATCAGTCGTGGCCGGTTGGTGGGCGCATGATTCATGAATACAGCTTCTATTTAGTTTCCTTGATTTTAAAATAGCTTGTGATGTCGCATTGTGAAACAGAAGCTAAAGTGAAAAGAAGCTCAAGTATGGAACACACATATACTTACATACAGTGCAGTGAATCCCAAAAATGTGGTGTTGCGTGTGGCGCGGCGAGTTGGGCACGAATCAGTAGTTTTGAAGCATAAACCGGCTTGCGAGTTCCCCGTACTAGGTGATCACCTTGTGCGTAAGCACTGACGATGACCTGGTAAACCGCCTGCCTCTGAAAGCAGCTGGAAACGGGGCACCCAATCAATCTGCACAACTCATTTTGCTTAATTTTGTATGGCACATGTACGACTTGACCGGAAAAATTACGTACAAAAACGGGAATTGTCTAGTTTGCCCATTTTTGCAGGTGATGATGCGCAGATCGCGATGCCTTTGTACAAACCGGTGGACGAGGACAAGCTAGCGACCATCATTTATCAGCCACGTGCGACCAGAGCCAAAGGCGACGACAACTCGTTCTTTCTAGTCTAGTGTGCATTTCTGGATCATGTGCTACACAATCTCTTGCCCGTCATATTTTTACTCCCAAAGGGCAATCCACCCTCGTTATAGTGACCGTAAAGAACGGATCCCTACCGTCACTATAAATAGGATGGATTGTAATGTTTACCAAGCGGGAAACTCGGGTTGACCTTCGCGTTTGTTCATGGTTTTGGTATTTTCGTTCGCAAAGTGATTTATATATCTATCACTCTGGGGACAAGTCTCAAACCCGACCCGCACGTCGTTTAAAACAGGACGTTCGCCTGATATCCTGCTATTGAATCTTTCACCATCGTTTGCAAGCTTTATTCGTGTGATATTACTGTTGAAAATATATTTTCACAGCGACCGATCATTATTTTGTTTGTGGTGATTCCGATGCAATTAACATTATGCATTTCTGACATATTTGTGTGTGTGATTTTTTCTTCTGTGCACAGTTATCCCTCACGTTACAGTATATACATATGTATTTGGGATTGTGCAATAAATTGTGCATTATCCATAGTTTAAGTCTAAAAAAGACGCAAGGCACTTACAATTTTCGGCCTGTCAGCTTAAGCTTCGGGGCATGCCATCGCCGAAGACGAAAGTGTCCGACAGTAGCAAGAAAACAGAAAAATGTCCCCAAAAAAAAAAGAATTGGGCGTTGCCCTATGTGGCGCAGCTCAAACCGCGGTGTGTATGGACACACTGTACTTCTTTGACTTTTTTATGGAAAGCAGCAGTTCTTCGCGCCTGAGACGAAAACCGGTTGTGGTGAAACACATGCACAGGCAGAATGCACTGCAGTACTTGTCGCGCTGAAAGTGGTACACAGCACACAAACACAACTTTTGTGACTTCTTCAGTTTGTTTTTAGTTTCGACCGAACTTATAGTGAAAGGAACAAAATTATCATGTGAATTCCGTTACAATCAGCAAGTTCCAATGCGGCGGTGGAGGATACCGCTGCTCCTAGCCGGTGTGCTGGTTCAGTATTGTTCCGGTCATCATGCGGTGTACTACGACAAGTTCGTTTGAGATCTGCGATTTTATTGTCTTCTGTCAATCCTTCAGTTTGTTCATAATTGTAATGTTTCACTATTCATAAATTGCCAGTGCTTTTTTTTATTAATTTAGCTATCACGTGATCAAGATTAGCACGGATACACAACGGGATGTGGACTTGGTCAACAACCTGATACAAACGATCGAGGTGGGAAAGAATCCCAACACAAAAAATTTTTTCGCGCTTGTGAAGCCGAATTAGTTTGAAATCGCATAAGATAAAGACAGAAAATATTGTCTCAATTATTTAATTTCTAACCGGAAGAGGTTTCTCTGAGAGTTTTGTTCAAAAAGATTGTCTCTACATAGGTGCATCCAGATCTCTTTTTTCATGTTGACGTGTGGAAACGACCAAGAATTGGTCGTACAGCGATTCTGCACCTCGCACGCGAACAATACGACGAAGCGAAGCGCTATTTGGCTCAATATGAATTGACGCACGAAGTTGTCACGCACGACACGGAAAAGTTTGTTTGTCACACGGTCTCCGAGGATTGTTCATGACATTCAAGTTTTAGATTTGGATTCACGGATCCTTTTCCCAACTGAGAAGCGGCCGCATTTTGTAAGAATTGTGTAATAATCCTTGACTAACAGAAACTGCATATGAACAGGCACCTTAGCAAGGTTCGGGCTGGATTACCTCGTCATCACCGAGTGTTCAATGACATTGCTACCTCAGAGCCAGCCGATTTCCCATTGGATGTCTACCATTCGGCCGATGATGTGGGTTTCTTGAAATTTTTTGCGCTTATGATTCCGGTCCCCATCTGTCCATTTTCGAAATCTAGTTTGCGGCTCTTTTTTTGTTTGGCCCACAATTTCTCACAGATTGACCAATTTATCGATGCGCTTGCGAAGCGCTATCCAACTCTAACAACAATAATTCCGGTCGGCAATTCGCATGAAGGTCGACCGATGAGAATATTGAAGGTAAAAAGTGTTTTTCAAGTTTTTCAGAAATTTTATGATGAAGAAATCATGAAATGGTCAAAACCTTGGAATAAATTTTTCCAGGTTGGTCACCCTTCCGCCAAAAATCAAACGAAACCAAAGTTCTGGCTTGACAGCATGATGCACGCCAGGGAGTGGATATCCCCGAGCTCAATGGTCTATGTGATGCATCAGGTGACATATATTTTCAGACTTTAGTTGTTTCAGCATAATACTAAGAAAACACGGCAAGTTTTTGCAGCTGGCCACTAACAGCTCTTATTACGATGGGACGCTGAATGCAGTCGATTTCTATCTGTTTCCTGCCGCGAATCCTGATGGGTAAAACCACGTTTTGTATCAGCTTTGCAGTGACATGATTGATTTGAATCTTCGTTCACTGATAGACCATTTGACCGATTGGGCTTTTGGTCATTTTATTTAAAATTTTTACATTTTGAATGTTCTGCAACAACGGCCGCTGCATTCGTTTCGCAAAACCACGAGTCACTGCAAAATCTGCCGCTTTTTCAGTTACGAATACAGTCGAAAACACGATCTGATGTGGAGAAAAACACGCAGCGGACCGCATTGCGAAATCGTTGGTTAAAAATCAGCCTTTCTTTCATCGCGTTTGGTTTGACTGGTCGTTTGTTAATGTAACCTCTTACATACAAATACGAAGACGGAGGACAAACCAAAAGAATCAGGTACACAAAACGTGTTTTAGGTCACAGATATTCCATCGTCGCCACTGAACAAGGAAGATAGAGGGCAAGAGGTGACCAATCGACACAGACACCACCATCACAGACATCACGATTCTGAATGTTGCTACGGTGTGGACCCGAATAGAAATTACGACTTCAAATGGGGATGTGGGTTTTCTCAGTGTTTCTTTCCCTTGACGGTTTTCAAAGCAATCCACGCTAAAAGACTCTGCGTGACATATGTATCTTCGTCGGCTATGGAAATGTGGTGTTGTGGGGAAGTGGAGTGCTTAAACAACCACGTTGTAAACAAATCTGCGGAAACCGATTTTATTGAAAATAAAATATTGAAAACATTTTTTCCCAGAACATTATTGTTCAGACAGCGACTCGAGTCCCGTGCCGTGCACAAACACCTTTCTCGGCCCAGAGCCCTTCTCCGAGATTGAAAGTGAACACATCAAACGGATGCTGCATGCAATCATGCCTGATGTCATGGTCACGCTGCATTCCTGTGGTCAGGTATGGTACCTAAGACAGAAAGTTCAGGAATGACCTGTGTGGGCATGGATGCTGTGTTTTATCAAGAAAAATTTCAGGAGTTAATTTATCCCTTCAATTATGACTACGTGCCGGCGGCAAATGCAGAGGAACTGGTCCGTAAAAAAATCTTCTATGATTCCATTAGAGCTTCTTCCAGAAAAACAGACAGTTTTATCTTCTTACAGCAAGAAGCTGGAGACGAGATCGCAGAAGCGATGAAGCAAGCGAATCCCAATAACACTCAGCCGTATGTTGTGCAATTGGGTGCCGAAATCTGTGAGTGCAGATTTCGTGTTTTTAAAAATGGTGATGTTCAACAAATCTGGAAACGACTCAGGTCCCCATGGAGTTAGTTTCTAGACTAATGCTCACCGTTTCGAAAAGATTTTGGAATCCTGGCATCAGCATCGTTTTTTCCTTCAGTGCATCGATCATCATTGCGATCCTAAGTCACAGTCGAACCCACCACCAAGAAAACCTGCGTGCCCTCAAATGTTGGCAAGGTGCCAAAAAGCCGTCGGCTGTAAAACGAGTTGTTTCGAAAGATTTCAGATCCATCCAGCGGTGCATCCGACGATTATGCGAAATCCATCGGCGTACGCTACGTTTACACATTTGAATTGCCGCCAAGTGAAAACGACCCTGAACTGATTGGCTACGGGTTTCATTTGCCAGAAAAATACATCGTGCCGACGGGAAAAGAAGTTCTAGCAGGAGTCAAGTCTTTAGCCAAACGGGTTGTCAAGGATAAGCGGATTTAAAGGGCTCGGGACACAACCGAAGGAAGGGCAACAAAGCGCAGTGTTATACATCCTTGCAAAGCACTGTGACAGCATATGTCACGCACAAATGTTAAGCTCCTTGGAGATTCGCTATCTCTTGGTAGAGCGACTTTTCGTTCCAGAAAAAAGTGAATTTTTTCATAACTTGAAACGACCGGTGCAGAAACCCCAAAAGAGTTGAAAGTCAAGTAACACCTGGATAGGATTACAACAGCTTCTGGATAACTTATCATGAGAACTTCAGTCGCTCAAAGCTTTGCTTCACTCGGTGAGGGTGCGAAATGTTCCAAAAATCGGCCACATTTTTCGAAAACACAAGTTTGTCTCTAAATTTTGAGGCCGCGCTTTAGGTTGCAGAAATGAAAATGCAACAGAAAAATAGAGCATTTTCGAAAGTACCAGAAAATAAGGTTTTTAAATTTGGAAACACATAGATCGCGGCGTAACAGGCCGAAAAAGACCTAAAAATTGCCACTAAACTGCATAGTTGCTCTCATTGACGGAAATGTGATGTAAATAAGCCACGTATTGAATTGCATTGGAAACGAGAAAGTCAAATAAACGCACAGTCCAACAATCTGGGCGAGTTTCAAGATTTCAAACCCCATGGTCCGACTGCTGCAGCCATGCCAGCCTGAATAAGATATTTGGCTATAAGTCATTACTGTTAGAGATTATTACACATCTGATAGCATCAAACGATGTAGCTTCAAAATAGCTATCGAACGATATATAACATGCCCATACTATTTCTTACTATGGACAAGAAACGGTCAAAATTCCGAAATCGCACACGGTGACGTGACGGTTCATTCCAGAATCGTCAAAAAAGCAATTTTTTAACCTCTGCCCTTAACCGTAAGAATTTATTGGGGCTTGTTATACATCGTTCGAAAGCTACTCCCGAGATACATTGTTTGGCGCTATCGCATTTACAATAGCTGTTAGCAATGAGCATTTATAGCTGAATATCATATTCAGGTTAGTATGGCTGCCCCGAGAGATCTGTAGACCTTGGGGTCTTCGGAGCTCGATAGGTTGTTAAAGCAGGCGTTTCTCTCAATTTTTTGTTTCGAATTCGATACAATCTGTGGCCTTTATGTGTCACAATTCTGGCAATGAATGTAACCACCTAATTTAGCGACAATTTAATGGATTTTTAGGCCTGTCACGGAGCTAGCCATGAGTTAAAAAATTTAACAACCTTATTTTCTGGTACTTTCGACGATGCACTATTTCCCCATTGCATTCTTATTTCCGCAGCGCTAAGCGTGGCCTCAGAATTTAGGGACAAACATGTGTTCTCGAAAAGTAAGGCCGATTTTTGGAACGTTTTGCACCCTCACCGTGTGAAGCAATGCTTTGAGCGACTGAAGTTGTGATGGTAAGCTATTCAGAAGCTATAGTAATCCTATCCACGTGTTACTTGACCTTCAACTCATTTGAGGTTTCTGCACCGGTCGTTCCAATTTGTGCAAAAATTCACTTTTTTCTGGAACGAAAAGTCGCTCTACCAAGAGATAGCGAATCTCCAAGGAGCTTAAAATTTGTGCGTGACATAGCCTATCGGAATGCTTTCCAACGGTATGTAACAATATGTCCTGCTACCCTTCCTTCGGTTATGTCCCGAGCTCTTTAATGGGTTATGAGCTGATTTCTATTTTTTTCTGCCGTATGCTGTACATCGTGTCGCTCAATTGACAATAAAAGTGTATCAGCATGGTTTCCTTAAAGTGCAACCGTTAACTGTCAACCACGACATGAATTACTATACTAATGAGCTTGAGGAACAACGATAAAATGAGCAACTGTAGTGGCCTTGGTTGCCGAAACAGCCACCGCCCGGTGGAGACACAAGAATGATGATGACAACTACAACCCCGGTTTGCAATATGGTGCAGGTTAGGTTCAGCTCATACAGAATTCTTTATAGGTATACGCAGGTCAGAACATTACCGGTATAAATGGGCTGCCAAGGGTTGCGGTATCTGTGGTCTGAAATGTGCCTGGAGGATTCTACAGCAGAGAGGATTCTACATTTCGTCCTTGGCCAAACGGCTATGAAATGCGATGCGGCTCTTCTATGTATGCATTATTGCTTGTTTGGAACAAAGCAGAATGCAACGACAGTTTGGCGTTTATCCAATACGTATACATCGGTTAGGATAACCCTGAATATGCTTAATTGCAGCAAGTTGCACAAAAGTGAGTAGCTACTCTTCTATGAATAACGTGGCAATTCACCCGCTGCGGGAGTACAAAGGTACAAAAAGCACTACAATTTACGTTACTCGCAACCATTTACAGCATAGCTAGCGACTTTTTAGTCCAAAACGTTGCTCTGTTGCGAGTTCAACCATTTCTATTCCGATAGAACTGCATGTGATATTCGTTGACGTAGCCGCCGCACGGCCCAAGGCGGCACGCTTCGGATTCGCTCGGTTGGCCTCCTGCGACAAATATGTATATCAGATCGTGATTTTTAGAACAAAGTTTGGAAAGCAAAACGTACGTACCGGGACAAGATGCCTGATTGTATGGGTTGCTGGCACATGAGCACTGTCGTGATCGGGACCTGTGGGGTGGGAAGACGACACATTCGCCCTCATCAAATACGAACATTATACAAACTTTGCTACACCGGATAGCAAACAACAAATGCCGTAATCGGGTTCATGATCAGGAATCAAACCCATCGATGGTGATGTTTCACAAACTACAACTACCGTAACCTGTATCCATTCTGTCCACAAGTGGAGCTGCACGCGCCCCACGCACCCCACTGCAGCCAATAGCAGGCTGGTTGACATGACACTTGTCCACCTTGACATGGCTGCGTCATTGACGTCTCGCCGGCACACTGACCGCTGCTGGAACCAGCTGAAATGGTACATACGAAGAAAATAAATATACAGTATATCTGTATTGGCAGAGGATTATCTTGTAAGCTGAAGATTCTGATCAGCACACGTCTCCCTTGTGAAAACAGGTGCCCACTCGCATCAGAAACACTAGTTCCCAACTCTCAATTACAGACAGAGGGGATGTTTATGCGACGCTTCACAATTTCTTTTTGTCTTAATATTGATCTTGAAAACAGAAATTTGATATTAGTCTACTACAGCGAAATGCCGTGTGCCGGTGCAGCTACATACATAAACGCAGCTATTACAGATATAGCCATCTACTAATCTACGGTAATCTTTGAACCGGTCGCCTTTTTCCCATCTGACCCAAATCATGGCTTCTCCAACTCCAGAAAGCATACTAACGATAGGGCGATCCTCCACTGCGACAGGAGCAGGCACGATTTCTAGCCCTTGTGCCCTGACCGCAAGTGACTGAGCACGCAGACCACAATGTCCATGACGACCATTCACACACCGGGGGGCACGAGGGACGATGGCAGATTTCGGTGAGACTGCTCTGTCCCGGGCATTGACCAGTGTTGCCCCCAGGGGCTGCAAATGGAAATTGTGGGATAATTTTTCGCAAGCCTTCAGTATACTAATTTTAGCTGTTACGATCTTTGGGCAGTTGAGGCAAATCCATCCTGGTGGTGATATATGATTAATCGGCTGTGCAAAACAGCACGTGCATTAGTGGTCGTTTTTTTTGTGCACTGTCGGTGCCCTGAGAACATCGACTAGCGCTCAGGTTGAAGACAGTTAAAACCTTCATGCGCTGGTCGAATTCAGTTTCCCATGTGACCAAAGGCGTAAGATCAAATCCAAGTATGTATGTATGTCAATCAATCCTGATTATGTAACCAATTTTGATACGGCCATCTATGTAGTATGTACCTATGATCCACATCAAGAAGGTCAAGCCGTTGCATTCAGGCAGCCAAACAGAAAACTCACGATAGTTGCCACTTGCACCCTGACAGACGCACTGTCTGCCTCGTGCCCTCGAGCCAGTGGCACAAGTGACCGAACACGATGACCACACACTCCATTGCGACCATTGGCATACCGGGGGGCACACTCGTTGGTTGCAGGTTTCGGTCATTGAGTTCTGACCAGGGCAGTTGCTTTGGGCTGCAAAGATGCTTTTGTTGGTCCATTGGTTCAATACTCACCACCAAATGATTTGTCACTCAAATGGTCTGTTATGGAAACGTCAATCCGTTAGCCAAGGTCTGTTTTCGCAACAGTCCATTGTCAAAGAATGTGCTGATGTTCCGCTACCGTTCAGTCATGTTGCCAATCGTCCGTTTATTGTGAAAGCACTTTCCGGCAGCCGGAAAACGGAAACCGGAAACCGGAAAATAAAAACCGGATTCCGGAAACCGGAAACCGGATTTCATTTTTTTGAGATTTGAATTCCGGAAACCGGAAACCGGATTCCGGAAACCGGATGATTGTGAAAGCGGCCTAAGCACTCAATGGTCCGTCAGTCACCCAACAGTTTTTGGGCAATAGTGTGCAGATTACCCAATTCAGTTACTTAATGGTCTGTTACCCAATGTTCGGAAAGCCAAAAAGTGACATCATGAAAGCTAACAATATGGTCCGCCACTGCCTCCCGTGCACGAACAAGCCCGACTGCGTGCTCTGGTGCCAGTGGCACAAGTGACCGAACACGATGACCACACACTCCATTGCGACCATTGACACACAGGAGGGCACGCTGTCGTGCCACATGTACGGGACTCGCTTGGCGCACCTGTGAAGAGAAAAAGTTCCACCAAGAGTTTGTCAAAACTTTTCAACCTTGTCGAGATGGTGTACGTATAGGTCGCTGTGTCAAGATAAAATGCTGTTTTCGTGCTTCATCAATGTTAATAGGCCTAACAAACAAGAAGTGAAATTTCGTTAATTTCAGAAGGGCATTCGAGAAACAGGAAGTACGTAAAGCAATGTGCTGTTTGCAACCGTCACCATAAATTGAATGAAAACTCTCAGAAAATGCATATAACAAGCAAGCATGTGGACAATATGTGCAATATTGTTGTCTCTTATCTTTTCAGACATGTGCGCGCCATCGATATCACAGAACGAAGGAAGCATTTGCCGCCTAGAATGTTCGGATTGCACACAAGCAAGTGAGACCACAAGATAACAAACATGGAGCTAATCCAAGCTTCATGATCGCAGGGGCGGCGCCGTATCTGTCTTGGCCTTACTCTGAATTCAGACAGTTCAGCAAAGATATTATGCATTAAATTACATTGAGAAAGTCACGACACAGTTCCGATCCCCACGTTTGCTATAACACCACTAAAAATCGTACCTGGGCAGGCATTATAGGGACTTGAACACGAACAACTGCGCGACCGCTGCGTCTGTCCGCCGCCACACGACCGACTGCATTGCGACCACGGCGACCACGCACCCCATTGGCAGCACACTGGGCCTATACAATGTGTCGACTGGCTGTCTCAGTTTCATTTTAAATTTAATTTCAGTTTCAAAAAATATTACCTCCAGATCCGACGCATTGCGATTGATAACTGGACTGACCGGCACAGGTCGCTGGTGCACCACCTGAATTTTATTAAAACCATCAGCTTCATATAACCATTACCTTCATACTCACCATATCCACTCTGCGCCGCCGGTCCCGTTTGTTGACAATGTCTCTTTCTGATTACCGTGCCCTGACCACAAGTCACTGAACAAGCACTGTCCGCTGACCACTGTGTCCATTGGGCACATACGCTCGTGCCTTGACAGCTGCGGGACTGACTCGACTCGCCCGGACATAGACCTGCCAGAGGGGTGAAACATCAGCTGGATAGCTTACCAGACACGTTATGGTGCATTGTTACGTGGCGTTGTTGTACTGAGCAACGTTCACACAAACATTGATGCTTATTTTTGTTGCGGCGGGCAGGGACGCTTCCTGCCGCCCACCTGTGAGGATGAGGACAGGGGACAACGCGGGCAGCCAACTCGCATTGCTGCCCAGCTCACGTCATGAAATATTCGAATTCTACATGCATATGTACAGTACCAGCTGCAATTCTAGGCGATCCTGAGGCGGCGCAGGCTCCCCGCCCACCCCAGCCTGCAGGCTGAGCCTGCGCCGCCTCAGGATCGCCTAGAATTGCAGCTGGTACTGTATGTGATTTTATTTGTGTGCTCACGCAACAATCTTCACAAGGTCCGGAAAACCCGAAACAATAAACATGAGTGTAAAAACACGGAGTGTTGAACAAACGACAAGAATGCTCCTTCACATTTTACTGTGACACGCTTGACAATAGCATGAAAACAAACTGGGGATCCGTTTCAATTCTGGTGCCCATGTATGCCGACCTCAAAACACGTAATGTTTCAACCGGTGCCCAACCTGTTTGTGAGCATTGCCGGTAGCAGGCCTGTTGCCCAGATTGGCCGTGACACTGCGCGTTGCAAGAGGACCTGGAAATCGGCTAGAATTTTTTTTTGAAATAATTGTCAAATCTTACAATTGAAACATCAACGATCATTTTCCCTCACCATTGACCCCATTGGTTCCAACTGGCTGGCTGTTGACATTGTCTATAGTCATTCGTATTGCCACTACACGCACCGCCGTATGCCTGACATTGACGGTGACGCGTTTGTCGTGCAGAACCGGCCGCTGTATGAAATTAGTTGGCAATTTTTTGGAAATCTACGCCTTTCCTTTGGTTCGCGCTACGAGCCACGTATATGTCATAGACGAAACGTATGTCAGCCACGTCTGCCGACGCCAAAAACAACAAACCAACTTGTGGGAGCATTATTGTAAACGTTTTCGGTGCCGGTCTAAACCGCACTTTTTCACGTGTGAAACCTGGTTGGACTGGTCTTCCACGGGATGAAAGTAAACTCAAAAAAACATCAACCATAAGTGCCGGCAGGTGGACATTGTGACCATCCAGACCACGGTGTCCATCCGGCAGGTGCGGTGCCCGGGGCACTCATCGGTGGGCGCACGGTCTGACGATCCGGGCAGGCGACATTATCGTTGCACGCTCGGTTCTGGAGGAAATAAGAAAGGGTTTTTCGTGTACAAAACAAGACCTCTGGAAATATCAAGATTGGTAATCTGAATAAACTTTTAGGCCTGATGGTGTCCTACTCAATTTCTATAAAATTTTTAACAGCAACTAACCTAATCGATTTGCAATACAGAATTTTTATATTTTTCTTGGTTGATCACTCAGATTAGCCAGTGTTATCATGTTCCTCATCCTCAGTACTATGCATTTGTCCAGATTGTTAATAATCACATTAACAATGTTGTGTCCAGCTCAACCTGTTTTTCAGTCCCGATCGGTCCACAGTCAGTGCACGTCCGAGTGCGCGATTGTATCCCGCCGCTGCACGTTGTGGTACAGAATGTCCATCCAGACCAGCTCGACCATTGACGCACTGAAATGGCGTGTGGATAATAGCGCTACCCGACACTACTTTCCAAAAAAAACTCTTGTGACTTGCATTGTTGAGGTCGTGTTCCAGGTGTCTGCAGCACCGTATCCGTGTTTCTTACCACCGGTGCTGGGTCATGCTGTACCAGCGGCAGGGCTTCTGGCATTTTGCGAGCAAGCTGGACAATTTTGCCTGTTTGAGGGTCACTGGAATATAATGAAAAATGATGATTTCTTGGCACGTTTCCAAAATTATGTAGTTTACGGTTTGTGATCAGTCCTGTGAGACTTTTTGTGAGCACGAGTGTTATTGCGATTATGTTGATGTCATTATCATAAACCAACATACTAAAAGTTGTAGCCGGTGCAGAAAACAATTGTAGTTGTGCCGGTTGAAATTATAGTTATGTACATGGGTATTTACATCAGTCAGCCGAAGACCTCCAACAAAAAGTCAGGTCACCAAGAGAGAACCGAAAATTTAAGGTCTACTCCATTGTGAAACATCAGCCAACCGGCAATGCGTTCCGATTTCGAACAATATCGTCTTATCCCCTGGTGCATCGTTGGCATCCGTTATCACTCCGAGTTCAGAAAATATTTCACATGAACGGCGCTGCACCTGAAGTTGTGTAATTTTACAATGCTAGACCGTACATTAAACCTTAAATTCTAAGAAGAACTTGAGCTATTTGTTTTTATGGTCCTTTTTTGTATATTTTCGATGCCAATTGATCATTATGTCACGCTGCGTCTTATCGGGGTTCTACATGAGGTTCATGCGGATGCGTGTGAATTTCCGAGAATTCTGCTTGTTTTTTACTTTACCATGTTGTAAACTTCACCACAG